>JAKWBI020000697.1:0-23833 GCA_022664585.2 Zalerion maritima | reverse complement strand
GGGGGCAAAAAAAAAATATTTTTGTTAATAATGGTGGCGGGGGTCGGTCAATTTTTTTCGGGGTTTTTGTTTTTTTTTTTAATTTTTGGTTTTCTTTTTGTGCCCCCCCCCCCCCCCCCCCCCCCCTGGCCGGAATTCTGGAAAGTCACGCAATTCAAAAGGTATTGGCTTGATTTTGCCGAACGGCTTGTCATAGTGCTAATAGTCCGGCCACTTTCTTTCGCTCCACTGTCTCCCCGAAACCGCGTTCTTTTGCTAAGGCCATTACTGCTGGCGCATTATCCATTGACGCTGACGCATGCTTGCTTCGAAGTTGTGCTTTTGCCTCACCGTCCTGCGGCGGCAACGGCCCAAGGAATGCTAGACTGGCTCCCTCTGTACACTATATCCCTAGACAGTCTGGGACAATGAGAAGGCTGCGTATGGCCTCGGGGTCTAAGTTGATGAGCAAAGTGATTCTTTTGACTAGTCTTATAATCTTTTCGTAAGCTTCATATTAATGTAGTAATCAATGAAATATTTTTATGGACAAGATGCGCTTTGAAGATAAATTTGACTCTAGGAGAATAGCCACATCAACCGTACGAACAGCGTAAAATAACATACAATGCTTTGGTATGATAACCTTTAGAAGTAATTTTACAATGGTTAATATTAATATCATCCGACCTTTCCCTGTGCTTCCGTCTCTGTTATCTTGAGATGGATAAGAGGCTTGTATTGGTTGAAAAAGGTTATACGCTGTAAGTAACTAACTACTGGTATGATAAAGCACTCTACCGGCTCGAGCTGGCTCGAGGGATTGCAACACATGATATATGAAGGTACTAATCAGGCAAGTAGGTAGTAAAATAAGTTAACCCTCTATATGGGCTTAATGCTCACAGGCACTACACTAGGAATCATCGGTAGGCAAGGTAATTAAAAGAACAGGTAGATAGAAAGCCCGCCATTGCTTATAAAAGTCCCAAGCCGGCTTACCATCATATAATACGTATAATATTAATTAGACAAGACTACGGCGTATAGCCAGTTCACCATGCGTCACCATTATGGGCAGTGATTGCGGCTTTAGAGTGATATGTCCTTAATCGTGTTGCCCGCTACAATTCCTCCCTGGTTTCAAACTATGCGCTGAATAACGAATTCATTGTTACTTACAAAGATTGGCCGGACCCAAATGAGCCATGGCTGGGATTGAAATGCGCGCAATAGTGATCAGTACCGTACCAATGACGCAAGGTGTCATATATACCATACCTACCGCCTGTATTTCTTGTTGAGAGCAAGCCGCCGGCAGGAGGGGGAGAGGGGGGGGGAAGCAAGAAAATTACACGTAATTCCAGTATCTTCTTTGTTCATCCAGCCGCTTGGTATGATAGGATAGATATTCCCAGAGGTGCTAGCCACAAATACCGTTATTCTATGGGATAGACACACTAAACAACTACTTTCCTAGATAGGTAACCCGAGGCCTCTCTCCCCAGACCGCCCAGGTGGACGAATTCTTGGTTCGGTTCCTGTTTCTGTTCCTGTTTCCATGAGCAAGCTGTTTCCTAGTCGGGCATATCCGCTCGTCCTACACCTGCCAAGTCGTCAGTCATCCCAGCTGGTAACGGCTATCATTGAGCCATACAGGCCCCCAATTTTCATCACTGAGAAAGTCTCATGGGGGAGTCTTTTCGCGGGGGGGCATCCACAGCACAGACAGGCAGTTTTGGAACGTGCAGAAAGAATGTCTCACGGGAAATGCCGTCCGGAGGCTTCTTTCCGTCGGTGAGGGCTCTAGCATGTCTCTCCAGTGGATCCTGGCAAGAGAGAGACATACATTCTCGAAGCAGTCTTCTAGATGGCATATCGGTAGGCAGGTAGGTTCTTAGACCCCCCCCCCCCCCCACGGGGTCGAACAGGTCTAGCCAGGTACCAATGGCTTGATTATCATGGATCCTCCAGACTATAATTTCGCTTTGATCGAGGTACGCTGGGTAGTTTCAAAACTAGCGGCTTTGACACATATCCGGGACGTCCCTCGGAGATGTCGTGGTAGAGACGACGTTAACATTGTCTCAGGCGGCTGGGACTAGTTCCTGACAACATGCCCAGTTGCCAAACATTGCGTAGTGTGGGTGTATTTGATATCACTGGCTTCATCTATCACAGTTTTTACCCACTCCCGGCGCACCATCAAGGTCTTTGTAAACGAGCCAAACATCGGGGTGATACGCCCAGAAATGCTGTCACATCCATTGCGAATAGCGTCATTCTCTACCCCACGCTCGTCATGGCACCGTGGCGAGGTCGTTCTCACCTAGAGCACGTGCTTGCGCCTCATCACCGCAACAGTCTCAGGCTCACACAAGGACCTTCGGCCATGGCATCAAATCGGGGTCCATCACACAGAGCAGTTGAGAGACAGAAGCATTGGGGGCGGCTTTCGAATGGCTGTCGGTTATGCTTCCGCCTGGACCAGTGTTCTGGGATGAAACGAGTGGAAGCCATCCACAGCCTATCCAGGACCTCGCTTGCATGCGAGGGGGGCCTATGGATCGCTTCTACCCTTTGCAACTACGGCGAGCCTCGTAGGTCTTTGGAATTCACCTCCTTGTTTCTTTCACCTCAGTTTTAGCCTCAACTATCGACGACAACAATATAAAGCTGCTCGTTTACATGACATTGATACCCTTATTCTCCAACATATTCCTGCAGGGACGCCCTAAGATATACATTGGTACGTGGGCATGTAGTTATAAGAGTATATAGTGATAACTCATGACACCCACCGCTTGGAAGGTCAGAGAGTGACCTCCCCTCGCCCACCGTTCGTTGAGAAACCCAGGTGGTGGCTGACAATAACTCAATCCATTTGGTATTCGTGGGTTGAATGAGAGCATGATCACGCCCTTCAAGTCCTCAAAACCCGAATCTCATATTCCATCTCCTTGGTTGGACTGAGATGGAATGGCTGAAATAGCAACAAGCATAGTCGTTTAAGTACGTAGTAGCCGCCAACGAGTGTCTGTGCAAGACTCCGCTTTGACTTAAATATTGTGATATTCCAATTTTGTAATTTATATGCCCCCTCCCCTTCCCCCAACAAAAATCTCCCTACAAAACCCTAACATTCGATGACACACCTGGCTATCCAGGTAGTTACCCTTTCAACTTGCGCAAGCCTGTGACGGGCAAAAATCATCCAGCCATCCGGGTCCCTGAGTTTCGAGTCAAAAATGTCATCGACGTGAACCCCTTGGATAAACGAGAGGCACTAGATGACGAAATATAAACTTACCAGACATGTACAGTACATGAGCACGTAGTCTTGGAGGTGATTGTGGTGTATACTGTAGGTACCATGTGCCTTTCTGCCTTGTCTTTATCTCTCCGTGTCTATAACCTTGCGTATGTAGATCAGCAACGGTTAAACTGTCTGACAAGTTCATCAAGGGGACTGACCCAACGGAAAAACGAACAGAAAAGACCTTCTCCCCAATATCGCTGGTTGGTTGACAACGTGCGGGATCAGTCATTGCCCTCCTCTCAGCGCCACCGCGAACCACGCGGAGCTCACGGAGCCTCACCTGTCATTCGCGTGCACTTCCCACATGCGGAAAAAAGGAGTGGAGCTTTATCCCCTCATTCTCTTTCTTTCCTTCCCCATCCCGTCCAGACCCCTGGAGGCTGGAGCCAGCGGGCGGGAAGTTTGGCTTCGCTCTGCATTTGCTGTATGTATGTATGGGCGTACTACGTACGTAGGCTTCCGCGATGGTGAGTTTTAATGCGACCGCCCCCCTCACCGCCTAAAATAGCGAGGTACGGGAACAATTCAAGCCTACGTCTACCTAGGTCTTCACGTACCACACCCCAAAAAAGAAGGTAACAAGTAGAACTATCACGAGGTCGAACAGCCCATCACCCCTATAGTATTGCGCTGCCGGCGCGCTGGAGGCTTTCCCCCTCCCCCCCCCAGAGTATTGCGCGTATTCAAGTGCCCACCGACAGCAAATCTTTCCCTCCTCCAAAATATTCTCCCCATTTTTTTTCCTTCGTTCTTTCTTTCTTTCTTTCTTTCTTTGTTTCTTTCTTTGTTTGCTAGTTCATGGAGCTTTGGTGGGCTCGCTTAACTTGGGCTGACTCACCGCGGCCAGCACTCGACAGAAAGCCTAATAGAAAGCATAGACAGCGTGAGAGCCCTTGTTGGGATAGTTTACGAAGCCACGTCGTTAGGAACACTGTAAGCTCCACGGCCATGTACATACAGTACATAGTAGTTCCCACTGTGCGGTTCGTCCCACAGATCTTGCCTCTGCCTTGTATACACACATGTACTGTGCGTACATTGTCATGGCGGACGGTATTAAACTGGTGATAACCGATAGCAGCATCTGCAGTCTTCAGGTAAGGTGTGAAAAACCCCGTCCAGCAGTGAGGGACGGGCTAGTGATATTACACAATGTCCGGCAACAACAAAGGGATCGACCCGAGTGATCGGCCTGTCTCCAGTGCCAGACAGCCCGCCGGAGCACCACCGGCTTGCCGCCATGTTACTTTTACAGTGCAGGCGTGAAAAAGAAATGCCTGTCGTCGTCGTAGCCGAGGAGGACTGTGTACTATCGCAGTCCAAAGTTCGCACAATCGAAGTCCCGTCCCACCGGTCTGAAAATTTGAACTGGATTTCTTGCCTTTCGTCCTATATGTGCGACATGTATACATGATTGCAACATCGGGGGGTTCAAAGGCTCTACCTATCCAGGATAATTGTCGGTGAGAGACGGCACTACGACATACACCCCGGATGCAGATGATGTGCAAGAGGCGCTGAAGCACGTCGTGAAGAGGCAAAATTCTTCCCGTGGTAGAAATTAATATCACGAGAGAAGGGACTCCCTGTCGGTGAGTGATACTAGGACCGCAAACTCGTGCAAGCCATTTCAGAAATGAACACTAGGTATCGGTCGAGTCGTTAGGGTCCGGCATGCAAGACAATGATGCGCCGAGATCCAATGACGAAATTTTCAACGACCCTCGAAGAAAATTCCCCTTTCCTCCAAACGTCAAAAATAGCCGCCGTGACCATATCGTGGGCCGAAACAGGATGTGTCTCACCGACACCGGCGGTACCTGACATCTTATCTCTTCAAGAGTCATCGTTGTGGCGAAACGGGGACCGTTGAGCTGACTAGGAATGAACAAAGCACACCAAGATTTCCATTCGGGAGACTGAATTTTTTCAGCTCCAGAATCCGAGATGGAGCCCTGTTTTTGCCGAGCCGAGAAACCTATCTCGGACAAAAATAAAAATCGCTACTGACGCCAAAAGAGTCTGCTGCATAGTCTTATTGGCGTATGGATATTGGTGGTTAGATTAATAAGCCTACTGTGGAGGAAAATCTTCAGTGGGCAAGATCCCCCACGATATCCTTTCGGATGCTAGCTATGGCTTCTGTGGCGAGCCGTGCTTGCATATTCCAACCCTACCAGGGACTCGGGGTTTCACGGGGCGGGTCGAAATGAAACTTTCACGGGATAAGTGAGTGGTGTAGAAGTTACAACAGAGGTTGGATGACGGTCCGTCGAGGATGCTTGGACGGATGATGGTTTGAAAAGCGTGGGGGTTTGAAAAGACCGGCCGAACGGCGGCCGAGGTTACGAGTGGTGGCTGCGACGAAGAAGGACGAGCTTCTGGACGATGGATCATAGAGCTGGCTGACGCTGGATGATGTGCTGTAAACCCTTGATGAGAAACATGTACATAAATAAGACTGTCCATCTCCTGAGGTCTCCCACCTCGAGAGTCGGGACATTTTTTTTTTTTTTTTTTTACCGCGAGCTGTGGCTCAGCAGGTGCTGTAACTCAGCAAGAGCCCTACGATACGGTACTCGGCCAAGGGATCACTGATAGAGGCTCGATTCCATGACTCGCCGTACCTGCATGCAATGGCTCTTGTATAACAGACGGCATTTTTTCCCCATATCGAGCAGACAGGTCGGCTCAACTAGTACTGTATAGATGGAGAGAGCTGTTATCTTGCATTCTTGGTGGAAGTGTGGATAGAGTTATTCGTGTCGAAATAGCAAGATGGATACACAGCGCTACGAGATGTATCATGTACCCCCACTTGCGTATTGATAAGAAAGAATCAGCCAGCAATGAAAAGTGTGCGGCAAGTTTCGGTTGACGAAGGGTTGTGGCGGGCCCAGGGGACTTGGCTGTGCTGTTAAGCTCCGTATCAGCCATGGCATTGCAGCATTGCTTGCGACAGAGAACCCCGAATACACCGAACCCCCAAATCACCCCCAAATCCTCTTCCATGGGACCGAGGAAGAGGTAGGTGTGATGCCGATATTGGGAGATTGTGTGTACGTGCTTGGCCGTTTCTGCACCTCAAAAACGACCAACGACCTAGATGACGATGAGGAAGGAGTACCACCGTACTGTGTGAGCCGTATGGAGGAATAGCAGTATGCTGACCAATTACGTTGAGCCCCGACGGCCAGGTGCCGCAAAGGTAGTGGTTTCTTGGGTCCATTCCTGCGATAGATAGACCGCAAGGTACCGATTATAGATCAAGGTACCCTAACAGAAAACACAGGGTCCTCCACCACTTTCTTGTGCTCGGGCTGGAATTCGACACTTGGTTCGTCAGCCTTTTGGAGCTTGGTGTGCTGGCCTGGCGAGACTGTTGAGAAGTTTGGGGCTTCTGGGTTAGGATCGTAGCCGGTAAGGGTAACTACATAGGTAAGACATGGTTGAAAGTTGATATGTGATAGGAACTTACGGGCAAGACAGGACGGTTCAGGCAATTGAGCCCTGAAAACTACCAGTCTCCAACAAGAACAGGAATGGGATCAAAAAAGAGACCAGTTAGGTCCTGTCTGCCCCGCAAAGTGGCTTGCTAGACCGTGGTCTTCTTGTGTGGTTCGCGCTGAACCCTTTTGTTTCTTTTCGCCAAGAGACATTGGTAGAACACATGGCGAAGCCGGGGAGGTTCAATCGTGACGAGAGACGGGGGTTCGTTTTTGTTGTCCGGATGCAAGCGTGCTTGCTCCCCTGGGTCGCACGACAGCAGACTAAATGGTTGGCTTGGCTTGTCTGGGCTAGGATCTCGACGAGCTTGATGACGAGGAGGAGCAAGAATGGGCTTCGACGAAGGACTATGGAAGGCTCATGGCGAGAAAATACTGGTTGATAGGTCGATGTAGTACTAAGGTTGCAATATGTAGTTGCATGACCTGGCATGGAATCGCATGGGACATGGGAATAGCAGCCGATTCTGTATCTAGAGAGGTTGTCTGTGAATGGTCGTTGCTAGAAATCGAATACAAATGAAAACTTCCTTTGCAGCAATCGCTCCTGCGATGACCCCTCTTTTCGCTTCCGTCGCTTCCCCTCTCTGTTCCTTCCCATCCTGGTGTTTTACGTGGAGTGGTTTTCTTCCATGTGATCATTTTCATATCATCCATATCAAGTCGAAATTTTGTCAATACTGGGAAGGCGCAATGTGGATTGTTTCCTTCCTACGCTGCTCGTAGAAACCTACACACTGGAAGACGCGGGAGGCCCACAGAATTCGGAGCGGCTGGCAGAAATAGGCAATCCGGTATGGCCAAGAACCCATACATACTGTTGTTGTATGTATGCAATTCCATACGACTACGCATCCACTGTTTGTTATTGACTGTAGGTATGTATGACGAAAGCGCCGTCAGCATCAATGTATGGTGGTGGGTGGAAGTTACGTCTTTGAGATCACAAAATGCTCGGTCCCCGTGAAGCAGGTACGGTGGATACACCGTGTATGTAGTATACGGGAACTAATGAGACTATATGCCGTGGTATAGCTCGCGCACTCCTCCTTACTTGTCGATCTCTGAAAATATGCCTTATGGATATGCGTCGGTTTCGACATCACCGCACATGCCATCCAGAGCTACTCGGTAGAGTGTACAGTACTACTTCCCTGTCCTATCCGTGGATGGATCCCGTAAGTGGTTGAGTGATGGACGGACCCCCACGGTGGCCACGAATCCTCCCTGCATCCAGGCATCTTTGTCTCTACGGCGGGAACGAAAGCAAGGAACGGTAGATCCGTACGTGGACGCATTGATGACCGTAATGAAATGCCTACTTCGCGGCCACGGGGAACCCCAAACGGCATTGCTTTGTTGGTTCCGTCCGGAATACGCGGTACACACATTAGAGAGTGGAGCGGGAGAGAGTACCCAAATACGAAAGGGATGCAAGAGAAAGCGGACTAAGTAGTCGGAGAAGGTGCATAAGTCGTACAGGAAAGCAAGGGGAGCCCGGAATGGTGCCAATCGATCTAGGTACTGAGTATGGATATTTCCAAGCTCACAGCTCGCCAGTACAGATGCATCCCATGGAGGTCTCGGATGAGGGGCAGACTAAGACCAAATGATTAAAGGCCATGGCGTTGTGTGTGGTGTGGCTGTTTACCCCGTAAAGTGGATCATCCGGACACTAGGTATTTTCCATGTGCACTGAACGCCCCAAGGAGCCTCAGCTGGGCGAAACGAAACCCCTGTGGACGAAAAACGTGCTCAACCTGGATGGACGAGAGAAAGAACTGCAGAGCCTGTAGGCAGTTGGGGATGAGCCACGAGGCGATATCTTGCGCAGTGAGAAAAGTTTTCATCATAAAGCGAGTAAGGAACGCAGGTGCGGAAAAAAAACATACTAAGAGTTGTATCTGGAGAAGATACCAACCTCCAGGCGCCAACATTTCCGTCCCACGTTCAGCTCTTCCCGTCTAGGTCTCGTGGGGATGAAGGGTTTTTTATTCTTGGAAGAGAGAAAAATTCGGTAGAGTTTTTAGCATAGCAGCTTGCAGATAAACACTAAGACTATTTCTCTCATTTCCGCATCCGTATCAGAGACTGGAAATGGACCAGTCAACAGGACACAATGCACAGGATGAAAAGAAAAAAAAGGGTTTGGTTTTATTGATCATCCTCCCTCTGAAAGTCTCGACTGCTGAAGAAATTATCGAAACATAATATTGGAGGTCGCGAGGCAAATGTTCTAGATGCACCTCCTTGCGCTGAGCAGCTTCAATTGGCTAGCGAGGATATCAGGGTCAGATCTGCCTCCGCTTTCGGCTCAGCACTGTATCGCTCAGTGAGTCTGTACGTATCGGCTGCGCAGTACTTGGCCAGGTCAAGTGTGTGGACAGCTGAGTATATCCTAAGGACTTTATTTCCAGGCGCGAGTGGGTAGCATGGTACGTACTGTGGGGAAATGGTTTGGATCCATGTCATCCATAAAGTTGTACTTTGGGCGTAAGCTGGACAACCTTGGACACACCCCAGAGGCGAGCATGGGTCACTAGGAGCCCTGTCTTTCCCCCCACGAGAAGCCCACCACCCCTAGCACGCAAGCATTGCAGCAGCAGCCGCTCTAGTTAAGGAGACGAGCAAAAGGCCTGGGGTGAGGAAAAAGAGTCACACTGGAACCTCCTCTCCATAATAAATGCATCATAAATATATCTACCTCTGCTCTCCTCCTCTGATTCATCCCGCTGTTTTGTCTCTTGTTCAAGTTGACTGTATAGGTATATAATTTTACCACTCGAAACGTTGTCTTTTTAAAAATCAACAATTTCTATTGTCGACTACTCAAGTAGTAACTGGTGGTAAATACTGCTACCACTACACAATACCTGTCATACCCAATACCGGCCTCCAATTCAAATAGTAGTCGTTGGGTCCTACTCTTCGAGCAACAACCTCTTATTACTTCCTGCCCTATCCTCCACTAGTGCTCTAGGACACTCCTTCCGCCCCTTACTGTCTACAGCAGCGACTCTTGCCCTTCTCGGATCAAACACTACATATATACAACCAATCCGCCTGGCACCTAAACAACGTTCTGCACGTGCTTGTCGGTGTTGTTTTATTATTTTATTATTTTGTGGACACGAACACTTGTCGGATCAGCCCTCGCACTTGAATGATCAGCCTAGCACATCAACCAACCCTTTTTGTACACCATAAAATATCACCAGGTCACCTATACCCACCACTAGACACCCATTTGCGCCTTTCTGGTCCCCTTGCAACCTGCCATCAAATTTTGTCGGTGTCCCTGGAACTCGAACTGTCACCCGAAATATCACCGATTGGCACACAACTTCCGTCCATCCTATCACCTTTTCGCTACACGATCGACCCTCCATTTCCTAGGTCGAAAATAAAGAGGAATCTTATTCCACCATTGTTATCGTCGTCGTCAAATTGCCACCAAGTCCTTTTTCACGGGGTCCTCAAATACCACGCCATCTTTCACGCAGAATCTTTCCGCCCTCCTGGCCTGGCCTGTATCTAATATCGGCGGACGGTCGGAGTAAAAAGCAAGACGCAAAATAAAGACTAATCACCTTAACTACCTTACCATCACTCTCACAAAGCGAGGGCCTTGAACAGGGTCAGTTGTCCCTGGTCCCAATGCACCACAGTCGTCGCAAATCCGGTCATGGCTCAGCCAACACGTCTATGACGGACGTGAGGAAGGCTACGTCTACGCATCACCACCACGACACCCAGAGGAAATCAAAATCCAACAGGAACAATAGGGTCATGATGTCCCCCTCAACCTCTTCGGCAAAGCTGGGCAAGAACCCAAGGGATCGCGAGCGAGAATGGGAGGAAGAACACTACTACGAAGACGACAGTGCTACATTTCCCCAGTTCTGGTAAGCTAACACCACTCACCACCACCATTTCAACTCAACCCCAGCATTAGATCCAGCTCCTCGTCCCCCCCTAGCCCTCTTTTTGTTTGCTTTTTATTTCGCCATCTCTTCTCCGCGCTACTCTTCTCATCCTGGGGTTGGTAGCAGCCATGTCTTACCTCAGACATTTTATCTTCATCACCACGACCGACCTGCCCGTTCGGTCTGCTTGCATTCATCACCTGGGATACGAGTGATCTCGGAGCACCCAGGGTGAGAGAGAAGAAGAAACGTAGTGGAGGGGCTTGCAGCCATGCCTTCCATAACCATGGCATGTAGGCTCACATTTACTTCTTTCTTATCACCAATCACAACTCTACCTCAGTCGTAGAGATCTGCCCCTCGTCATGTACTTTTTTGTTCCTGCATCATTCTTATTTGGCCTAGTTAAGGGTAGATTTTTGCTGACTGTTTGCCGTAGCATGTCTTGCGAAAAGCAATTCTTCCCTCAGGATGAGAGGATTCTCTACTGCTCCGAGAAGTAGGTTTTTACCAATGTACACAAGTCTTAAGTGTCTGTCTCTAACACCTGACGTATAGCTGCCGTCGAAGTGACCAGAACGCACCGACGATACCGTATGCAAGTAGTAGTAGTAGTTACTACGGGGCTGGTTCGCCCGCCCCAGTTCCCAACTACCCTTACTATGCTGCCGAACAACCTGGACCCAGGGATATTGTACCACGGGCGAGCCCAAGCCGCCCGACAAGTACACACTTTGCGTCCCCTCCATCACCACCCGAACTCCCTCACACCTATCACCACTCGAGCGCCCTCAGTGCGCTCCGCAGCCTCAACCTCAACGGCCGCCCGCCGAGTCCGCCGTCCCCCGGTGCTTCCGGCTCTGGTGGCCTCTGGCCCTTCTCCTCGTCTGGCCGTAGCACCACTACAAGTCCTAGCTCGAGCTACACACGCAGCAACTCGGGGTTCTTCAGCAGCACTTATGATGCTGCATATGCCTACCCCAACTATCCTACGGGAACCGATAGGCCATTGCCAAGCCGCCGGCCCGGAGCGGGGTACTCGAGGCCTAAGAGCATTGAACTCGTGACGCCCATGATCGGACGCTAGGCGCAATTAGCACGAGGGAGGAGTAACGAAATCAGTCGCCGGCGGCTTTGGAGTACAGGTGTATAAAAATGGGACCACCAACTTCAGGTTTGGGATAGAGGGCTAAACAGGGGAGCTTGGAAAACACAAAAAAAAGAGAATTATGGGGGATCAAGCTACAGAAGAGATCTCATCTTACTGTGTGCTCTACATGCGGGTTCCTGAATCCTTCGTGGGAGACTTCTCTATACGCTAGAGATCGAGATCAGCACAGACGCCCAGGAGTCCAGGACACCCCTCCTAGGTTTGCGGAACAGTCGGGATTTTTCTATATCTAGTACGAAGGTATCGTTTGGTATCACTCGGTACGACTGATTCGAGCTCGGTCGGTGCTACGAGATGCGACGTCTCTTCCCCTGCTGGCATATGCTATGAGCATCTCCATCCCACTGAACAGCATTCGCACAACGTACATCTCAGTATGCACGGTAGAAGCCAATTAGGGCAGAAACTCCCAAACATTGACCAAATTTTGCCTTTTTGTCGACCCCAAGGGAGCACGGAAATGTGGAACGAACCAGTCTGGCACGGCACATCCCCCGTTATCAGACTAGCCGCATTCGATACTCTTTTCCCTTCTCAGGTTCGGAGAAGGCGGGGTCTAGTGCTTCTGGAACCTTGAAAAGCTTGGTTGATGAGGAGAAACGGCTTGCTCTCAGGGTGGGGGAGAAGGATACATGTGAGGATTGAAATGCAACACTCGGATGGCATCGGGGGGTCGGTCTGTTGCACTGCAGGAGCCTGGGTTATTACGTACGTTACCCTGGACTTTGAGGGGAAGTCAAAATGCGAAGATGAGGAGGGAGTGTGTGTTGTTGTCTCTCTGTGTATTTTGTGTGTATCAACATGACCCATATCACTCATCATTCATAATTAGGGTACTACTGGGAACAGCATGGTAGGAGTTGGCGGACTAGTTTTGCGAATTATTTTGTTTCTTCACATTTTTTGCCGGCACTCATGTGCGTGGCATGGTACCTCCAAATCAATGCTTCACCGCAATAACACAACTTAACAATGATGGGAAACCACTGAGCGACATGTCCCCCCCCTTTTTTTTTTTTTTTTTCTCTCCGTGATGCACAATACTTCATGATGGTTAGTACTCTGGACCTGACCGGTTCCATGTTCCTAGATGTAGGTCCCTTCGGGTCCCTCAAGCTCCCTTCTCCTATGTCTCCCAAACATAGGCAGGAGGAGCCTTTATTACGCAGCACCTACTACCTAGCCCTCTTTCTTTGCTGCCAAGGCAGGGCGGACGAGATGCAATGCAAATGCGTTGCGTGCCCCTCTTCCTGTCTCTGAGCTCGTGCTCCTTGCCGCCATCATACATGGAATGGAGGAGTCAAAGCGTGGAAGCGACATGCGTTAATCCTCCCGACTGTGAAACTACAAGATAGTGAGGGACGTACTATAGAGTATGCGCTGTGTCGACATTGGTAGTGGTTTCATGAAGGGGAGGCAAAAAAAAGAAAGGGGATTAGGTTTCTGACCGCTTGGGACTGGAATTGTGACTAGCAAACTTCATTTCACGATGCATGCTCTATAGTCCGTAGTGGAATAGTGGAATAGGAGCAGAAGGAAGAATGAAAATTGAGACAGACAGAAAACCTCGGCAGATGGAACGACAGCGGAATTACTTTCTGAAAGTTTCTCACCTCTTCGTTTTCTTTTACCACCGCGGACTTTCGATCTTTTATTTAGGGAGTGCGAGTTTCATACCAGCCCGATCTATAAACAGACTACTGCCGGACTAACTCTGTAGAAAAGAAGCGAGCCAAACAGATGAATCAGGGGGGGGAGGGGCAAAGACCTGCTAAGCCGTAAATGTCGACATTACAAAATCGCAGAATTGCATGTCCGTTTGAAAGTCTGCAGTAGCTGTACAACAGCTGTGTGCTCTTTATGAGGCTTGCAGCTCGCTCCTTGCAGCTTGCGGCTTGCAACTTGCATTGGTGAGGAGAGAGGGATGGACGGGGCTTCCCAGCTGCGATATGATATTATTCCTTTCTCCAAGCAGTCGAACCTTCTCAATAGATAAAGCCGGTGGAACTCCAGCTCCATCAATACATAGCTACTGTAGCTTTGTATTGATCTTGCTGCATATGTACATTGGGGAGGGGCCGGGGGGCCGGGGGGGGAGTAGTGGTGGAGAAGGAGAGAGGCGCAAAAGACGTCCTGTCCCCATGCCCATGTCCCGCGTCCGTGGCTCATCGTATCCGCGCCCGACTCCGAAGCCTCCGTCCCATGTCCCCATGTCCCATGTGCCAATGGATTTTGTTTCACCCACCCGCTCTCTCGCCCGCTCTCCCCGCCCTCATCGTTAAGATGAATGATGTGCCCCGTGTGGGGTGCATACATAGCACATACTACATACCTTGTCATTGCTTGACGAGGGCTTTAAGTCGGTGAGGCGTAGCTGCCAGACAGGTATGGACAGAGACGATACTACTGCTTGGCACGGAAGGAGCGGCGTCCTGGGGGGGAGGAGGGGGGGAGAGAGAGGACTGAGCTGGATTGGCGGTTCACGGCATGGGACGGGACACGGATTAAACAAACCGCTTCGCTACTAGTATAGGGAACCTACAGCATGGCAGTGGTCATGTGAGGGGTTTTGAGTTGGAGGGGGGGCATGAAAGGGGCTATTCTGTGGTGCAGTGTGCAGTCCCAAGGGTGTGCGGTCGCATGCAGAAGGGCTACGTATATGTAGATATGTGGGGCTACTTGTTGGGATGGTGGTGGTGGTATTGGTGAGTGAGGTGAGTGACTGAGGGGAAAAGCAGGAAAGTAGCACTACTACTATGTACTACTAGATGTGCGTTCCCCGAGATGCATCTGGGGGGGGGGGGGCGCTACAAACAGGGCAATACAGTTCCTCGGGTAGAGTATGTCGTTTTATTTATTTTGACCTTTTTGCTAACTTCCATGTCTTGCAACTTATTTTACAGTGTCTTGCATTCGCATAGACATAGACATACAAGGCGACCAGAAAGCTGCCCGTCCTATCTGCGTGTTTATATTGCTACCCCAAGGATCATGATACAGCCTAGACTCGCAAGATGGTGTTTTAATATATTACAGGGTGGGGGTTTTCTCGTTCGTGTATTTTTGGGTCGGGAACTTTAGAAATTCATTAATGGTGGTTCTGGTTGATTGCTACTGCGGTGGATTTAATCTTCTTTCCTCATTGGGGCATGTGTATTCTTCATCAGCCTTGAGAGAGTGGAGACGGAGAAAGAGGCACGGGATAAACCACTGCAATAGTAAGTTAGTTGCTGCGCTATTGGGTACCTAGGAAGTGAATACCACACAAATTCCCGGAGGCGCGGTGACGTGGTCACAAAGAGGACTACGGTATACTCACCTGCCAATGGGCAGCGGTGGTGATATATTCCTCTAGTTTTGATGATGCGGTGAGCTTGTTTTCTCGTCACAGCCGTCCTGTGTGATATCTGGGTAGGTAGTTATTGGTTGGATGGATGATGCACACATACCCACACATTTACTCACACAATCACTGTGTAGCACCATTGCCAGACCGAGAAGGTGGTCGAGGTGAGATTTTGAACCGTAAACGGAGAGCCACATCCTCCCATCTCACATCCTGTACAACCAAAAATAGTAATTGGGATGTCATGCGGCCCCAGAATCGGCGATCACCTTGCTCGGAAGATCTATCGACTGTCCGAACCATTCAATTGGAAAACTGTGGAGGCGTAAAGTACGTCATTAATGTGAGAGATATCTCTCTCATGTCTCACCGACACCGACACGCACAGCAACGGGCGGCTACTAGTACATGTATCATCACCTCGCACACATATTTTTTCTGGGTGGCCCACTGGCGGCACTGTTTATTGATGCTGTTGTAGCTGTCTACTTCTTCCTTTGCCAGATGGCAGAAATGCTGCTCTTTTATTACCTATTCTGTATTACATAATTTCCAAGCCACACACACTACCTTGGAGGGGCTTACACAGTACAGAAGTACACGTACAGTGCAGACCTTAGAATGCATTAGCACAAAGGGCACGAGATTAGCTGTCCCCTGCAGCGACGACACAAATCAAGTAACACACACGGCTCAAGTTGCGAACCTTGCATACAGACTGGATAGTTATCAAGAAGTCCTTCCAGTTCCGCATCTGATGAGCAGGACCATGTTGAACGTCGTGGTTGCCGGGAACGGAGTTCGTGATGTGCATGCGTCGTGGTGGCTCAAGCAAG
The DNA here is from genome assembly GCA_022664585.2 of Zalerion maritima. Lineage (NCBI taxonomy): Eukaryota > Fungi > Ascomycota > Sordariomycetes > Lulworthiales > Lulworthiaceae > Zalerion > Zalerion maritima. Next base: position 7,750 of record JAKWBI020000697.1, on the reverse strand, counting down.
CTTCATCAAGCGTGACGAAAAAAGAAAAGAAACGAAACGAAAACAGGTACGATCTGACCAGCGGAGGCCAGGAAAAGAAAATGCAATGTCAGACGACGAGTAGCGGGCACGCATTCCCTAGGAAGTTCTTCTTCTTGCGATGCGCTCTCTCCATACGATACGTATGGGACGCGATACGTTGCGTTGCCACCTCAAGCCCCAAGCCCCAAGCCCCAAGCCCCAACTTCCGACCCCTTGACCCTGGGCTCAATGCCAAGCCGCATGTTTCCATCCATCCATCCATTCAGGTGGGACGGCAAGGCGGAGAGAAATGAAAGAAAGTTTATGATCTTGTCATGCGCGTGTGGGTTGAGGTTGGTAGTCACTCGTCCTGGCTCGATGCTGAGTGGCTAACCGAGAAAAAGGCACAGAGGGGAAATCCTCCATGATTACGAACGGTACAGAAAAGTTCGGATCTTGCTTGTCCTGCTACCCTCGTCGTCCGCCCGACGGACGTGAGAGTGCGAGGATGAGACGAAAGGCTGATTAGATAGACAGCTTAGCGATGCTTTGAAGGCTAAGCTTGCTAAGCTAGATGATGGGCGGCATGGTGACTGCCAAGAGGAAATCTTGTTGATGGTGTTTCAGTCTCTATCGTGTATGCTGGCCATGACCATGGTGGGTTTGATAAAGAAAACGGCGCATAGAATAAGCATCCATCCATGTGTCCACTGTGTGCTTGTTGAGCTGTTTCAAAACTAGAATGTGTTGTCTCAATAAGGAAAAAAATCAAGAAAGTGAGTGTCATGCATGGTGTCTACAACACCCCCATCTGGATGTATGTGTGAAGATAACCTTCCGGCGGAAAGTTGGAGTTGTTAGGCTTCTGGTTCCCACTTTGCTGGTGATCCGCAGCGGTTGGCGGGAAAGGGCGATCGTGCCGGTCCACAGCTCCCGATATGCTAAGCTACCAAGCTCTTCCTAGATATAACAGTGCTGTCCTTCTATCAACGCGAAGTTCCCGCCGCGATTCTAAAAAGGGGTGGTCTCCCGTGTCGGGGCGGATGGTCCCTGAAAAGAGGGGAAGGAAGACCCCTGAGACACACAATTTGCCCCACCCAAGCGGAGATGTACTATGGTAGATACACAAATCGCAAAGTCGCCCGAGCACCGCCAGAGGACTGCATGATAGGGATTCTGGAGGTTGTCGGCGGCTCCAGAAAAAGGGCATGATCGTGCAGATAGGCCCGTCCATATTCTGTTGTTGCTGAATGTGGAAAAGACAGGAGGAGGAAAAGTTGTGGGGGTTACATCCATACGAGAAACAACACACTCGCATAGCAGTAAAAGCAAACCACTTTGATAGGAACCGAACACCCTTTGGAAAAATGCTACAGAATTACATCGCTGTCTATTGCGTGATTCACGTAATTGAGACTACGTCGTGGTGTTGCATCGACCAGAAGAAACGGGACACGACTTCGTTCTCTCGTTTGTCTTTCTTCCTTTCTTCCTAATCAGTCCTGTCGGAAATCGGTCGAGGGTGGAGACAAGAAGCTTCGTCCAGACGAAAGAGAGACATAGATCGTCAGACTCGGCCCCAGAGATAGGGAACAAGTTGTGCGCCCCGCTCCCATACATACATACAGCTCGCCGTCGCCGTCGTCCTCATTCTGTCTCGTCCTGTCCTGTCCGCGAATGGTTTGCATGAAGCTAACTCGGCGTGGTGTGGTGTGCACCATGCATTTCCCCCTGCCCTCCCACATCTTTTTTTCCTTTACCCCACGGGGAGCGGGGCCCAAAAGCAAACAGGGAAGATAAGGCTACCTACAGCACCTCGACAGCGAGACGGGTGCCCTGGATCAATCTCCAGCGAAGGCGAAGGAGGTCGCTGCTTAGCCTACTGGATTGCTAAGCTGGCAATGATGAACGACGAGCAGTAGGCTCGCCGCAACCATTCCTCTCGTATGCCGCTCTTGCTCGGGCTGTTGATTACGAGCAGCAGCATTAGTTCCAAACATATCGCCGCCAGGACTCAGCATTTCTGGGAGGCCTTGGCAACGTCCGGTCGTCCTCGCAATATTAAACCAGTCTCATAATGCACAACTAGCCTGCATCACGAAACTCTGTCTCCGTAGCCGACGCCCAAGCTGTCCATACATACGGCCTGAAAGTCATGCGTGTGTTGAAAGACTAGGGTACGATATTGTGGCATGGTTGAGTTTTTTGCCTATCACACTACCTATCTATCAGCAATGGGTAGAGAGTTAAGAGAAGCAGCCAAGCTATCAGCCAAGCTATCAGCCAAGCTATCAGCCAAGCTATTAACCAACAGTTCTATCGGGTTCCCCGAATAGGAAACCACGATTACAGCTGTGAAAAGTGCGGGGCACACACTGGCCAGCAGCTCCCGAGCCCTGACATCTCTGGCTGTCGTCTACTATGTAGAGACTTTCCATCTCCGCAGTGTGTAATCTACTTGAAGAGTACTACGTCTTCGGAAGTGCGCAATATTTCTGCTGAAGAATGATAGCTCTACGGCTCTGGTGTCTTGTGATCCAGGCCGTGGGGGTGCAGTTTAGTCTGAACAACTGTACAGTACTAGAAAGGCTCGAAGGAAAAGGTGTAGGGGATAACCGGCAGGGCAATAATATGGCAAGGAATTGAAACGGCAGTTGTGAATTGGGGACAAAACGCTCGGGGCGAAATGGGCTGTGATCAGCGCCATTTGGTGACATGCCGCTGATGATACCGTTGCCGATGGCTATGAGAAACTTGGCTTTAGTTATACAGTACATGACATTTCAAGGGTCCATATCCACCCTTGCTATTGTACGTATGGATCGCATGTACGGTACTACTTATGAGTTTCGTGTTGCTATAGGAGCTGGCCAAGCAACGTTCGTCCATCACGAACGACACTGCTATGTGCTACGTATTCAACGAACTATCTCAATGAACTTGCATGAGAAACCAATCTGTGAATTTATTATCCATCAGTAGATGGATACTTGGAGCTGGGGCTTGAAGAAATCATTTTGAATGTAAACACAATAGTTATTCGACATTGTAGTGCGATCCCTTGACCTAGTCAGAATTTCAGATCCAGTTCGAGTTCTGTTTATACACAGCAAAAAAAATTGGCTCGGGCGTGAACGGACAATCTTCACCTTCACACCTGGTTGGGAAAGAAATAATTGAGGTAGTATATTCTCACAGAAAGTAGAGAATCAGCAGTAGTAGAAGCCAATGGATAAAATGCCACAAGTGATAGATAGTACGCAGCTTGGCGGTTTCGTGCCCCGCTTGGCACGTGCACAAACTGTTCCTTGGACACTGCTCACCTATGTTAGCCACGGTGGCGCAACCTGGAGGGGCACCCAAGAAGGTTTCATTGGCTGCCATGCCTGCAAGGCTGAACTACTCTCCACCAACAACTCTTCTCTCAAGGTCTTGTCGCGGACCTATTTCAACATTGCCTGCCTCAACACACTTCACCGCTACTCTCTCGTTGTAGATGGGGCAAACAAGACTCCGAAACTGAGCATTCTGAACTCAGCGGTAACCGAAAAAGAGACTTCCCGAGCCAGAGTGAGGGCCTTTGCAGAGATTTATCATCGCAATGGCTCCCCAGGCGGCGGGAAAACGCGTCAAGGGAACCCAGATCTCTCGCCCATTCTGTTATGGCACCACTGCTCGTCCCTTCGACCCAGTTTCGAACCCAAAACCCGCTGGTGTCCCGGATGACCACACCCACTCCTGGGAGGTGTATGTCCGGGGTATTGACGGTGCCGATATCACGTACTGGCTGCGACGAGTACAATTCAAGCTCCACGAGTCCATCCCCAATCATGTGCGGAGTACGTAACATATCCCGTCTTACCCAATGCATTCGTGCTGTTACTAATTTTGATTCTAACGTCGTTTGTCTGACCCCCACACAGTGATTGAGGGTGTCCAAGGTCAGCCCTTTGTCGTGAAAGAGACGGGCTGGGGTGAGTTCGAAATTAGCATCAAGCTGTATTTCGCGGCCGAGTCGAACGAGAAGCCGCAGACCCTCTATCACCACCTCCGCCTCCATCCGTACGGCAAAACAGATCAGGAGAAGGAAGCCACTGGCAAGAACAATGAGGTCATTTCCTGGTGCTACGAAGATCTGCTCTTCAACGAGCCCTACGAGGCATTCTACGAAACTCTAACGTCCGGAGCGAGGCCCAAAGGCACGCCCGCGCCGGCCCCTACACACACCACCGGCAAGAGCAAAGGGAAAGGTGCCTCCAGCTCCACTCCGGCCAACACGTACAAGATTCCCGAAAAGCACCTCCCACAACAAGTGCTGGAGCGCACTGCACTTATTCCCATCAAGAGCTCCCCTAAATCTCCTTTCAGCCGCGAAGCTGAGCAGCAGGATCTGAACCGCATTAACGATGCGTGTGCTGAGGTACAGAAGATGCAAAAGGTCCTCTCGGCAGAGCTCAAGGAGAAGGAAGAGAGACTCAAGAAGCTCAAGGCCGAGAACGCGGCTTAGGCTGCCACGTCTCCCGGCAAGGGCCTCTTGAAAGAAAACATGTTTTTCCCATTGATGAGAAACGTGCCTTCTCTCTACTCTCATCGCGAACCTGATCCTGATCGCCCTGATGACCTTCATATTTGGGATCCTCTCGGACAGTACCACGGAGTTGAGCCTATGCTGTCACCACCCAGGCTCCACTATAACATGCCTAGCATTTACGAGGTCCGGCCCGGCCACCCTGCTGGCGGACACCGATATGACCATGACGAGAAGATGGTGGATGCTCCGTTTGCTCCTGAGCATCTAGAGAATTCGGCTGCCGCAGACGTCCTGATGGAGGACAGACCGGCTCCTAATCTAGAACAACCCCCGGAGAATCCAGCTGCGGCGAGCAACATGGTTGCGGACGGCCTGGTTCCCATCGCCGAGGAACCATCTCGGCGCAGGGGTAGGGGGCGCCCTCGAAGTAGGCCTGATCTGAAGGGGGCTAGACAGGGGAACCTACAAGAGATTCTAAGCTCTCATGTGCAAAGTATCCCAAGACAGAGCGCACCAGAAGAAATTGAGCCAGGCAAAAGTTCTCTACGGCGAAGCGTGTCACGGCGACATCGCTCCGAACACAAAACTGGCCACGGTCGCCGCCGTGCGGTCGGTATGCTTGACCAGCCTCGCGAGAATCTATTTGATCCAGGTCGCATGAGTGTCGAGGAACAGATTGTGCACTTGCGACAGAAGGTGCGAGAAGCTCAAAATGCCGAGGCCCGTCAAAGAACATGGTCTCGATTCGCCATGATAACGGTCACGGAGGCAACAAACCGTGTCAACATTCCAAAGGCTCAGGAACTGAGAAGAAAGACAAAAGGCCTCCTCAAGGAAGCTGACAAAAATGCGGCAAAATGCATCCCGTACGGTCCACTGGATGGCCCTGACAAGCTTTGCATTCGTCTGGTGGAGGCACGATGGCGATTCAAGGTCGAAAGGGACCGAGTCCAAAGAGCTGCGGTTGAATTGATAGAGTTGAAGAATGAGAGTCCTTCCGTGTTTACCTTTGATCAGGCTTCACTCGAAGAAGTCATGGCAAAGATCCAGGCAGACGAGGAGGCTGACCTGGGAACACAACGGCCATACCATGTTCTTCCAAGTCTTCGAGACCGGGTTCGTGAGTCCGATGGAAGTTACACTCCTGGGAAGCTCATCCAAGCTACCCAACCGGTCCGAATCACAGTACACCATATGCCGGAAGTTCGTCTGCCTATTATTATAGCACCGCAAGACGACAAGAAACCCGTGCCCATACGCCCACATTCACGGCCTACAAATGACTCCCAGCCCACGGCACCAGCTCTAGACAAGGCGAGTCACAGAAAGCGGCGCTCTCGGCCTGCCCCTCGACCCACCCCTCGACCCAGCGCACCAAAGGGTCTAACTTTGCGTGAGATACTATCCGGTACTTCGCCGGGAGGTGGAAATCAAAATCGACCATCCCCTTCGAAGGCTCCGCAGATCAATATGTCAATAGCCAATATTTTCGGTCAAGGCTTTACCAACAGGACCGACAAAAGGGAAAACAATATCAGCCATGCATTCGGGCTCAAGGGCAAGCACGTAGAAACTTTGCCTTCTGGCATATCAAGAAAGCCATCGGGGCCTGCTCATGCCAACAGCGTCGCAACATTTCATCACCCAGGCACTCCAAATGGGAGCCCAGAGAGCGGCTCACCTCTCAAAATGCCCGATGGAAACGATGGTGCTCTTGTACACGATTCATTTCTCCACCTTTCTCGCCCACAAACTCCTCTTGCGTTGCCTCCCCAAACCAATGTTGGCAAATCCCCCCCAGGCGCGGCCCAGCACCAGCCGTCAAGCATGCTCAGATTTCATTCTCCGATCTTAAAGGATCCATTCCAGGTCGATGCAGGGATGGACTTTAGCACTGTACAAAGATCGGGAGGTCCTACCCAACGACAAGCGCCGGTCCCAGAAAAGAATAACCTATTCCTGAGCGCCATCCAAAGTCAGTGGCCACCAAAAGCAATTCCTGGATACTCTAAGCAACTGGACATAGCAGGCCTTGGCGAGACTGTTTCTAGGACTACGGCGACACCCCTAGCTGAGGGGATCAGGGTGGGCAGCTATATGGGAAATTCGATGTTGCCCCAGGCGCCGAGTAGCTCACCGTCACGAAATGCAAAGATCTCCCAGGCCTTCGCCCCGATTGGAACCCCAACTCAAGGGAGGGATCCACAGTATGGTTTTCAACAAATGGATGTTATGCGCACACCAACTCCGAATCGCACCGCCAGACACATTCAACCCAAACATTTTGCTTCTGAGTCTAACGCCCCTGCACCAAGCAGTTCCTCCACGATTCCCATGGACCTGGATTCATCTCCCCCCGTCACTTTCCAGTTTCAACACGGTGACTAAGAAGTTGTCTTAGAGTAGAGTGGCGTGATGAGGACACGAGCGAGGAGGGAGACGGACTAGTTTGTGGGAGAGCTTGGCATCTTTTTTGGAGTGGCTAGTATGACGTCGGGCTGGTTGCTGGTGGCATCGCCATCATGTGGTTCTCTATTTTTCTACGCTAGGGGGACGCAAAAGCGTTGAAGAGAAGGAATGCACATTTTTGGTTAGCTAAGAAGCGCTAACCCTCACTTACATCACAATGGGTCCGTCCTCGTTCCAGGGGGAACTTCTCCTTGCCATAGAGGTGTTTCACAGCGTGTATTCAGCACCTAGAGATGGAGAAAACTGGAACATAACCTACCGTAGTCGCTCTGCATCATTAGTTTTGCTATAATTTTGCTACCGGGCTTTCAAGGGCCGTTTGGGTGGATATTTTAAGAAGCGACAGCAGGCTAACACAGCAATCTCCTTACCTCCCAAATAAGAGCATAACACATTTTCCTTTTTGACTAAAACGCTAAAATTACGTGCTTTACAACTGCTGTTGCGCACGTGGAAAGAGCAAGCTGTTCCCGAGAGGTATACTTTGGGAGGTAATACCTGTTGGAGAACTATGTGACACTGACAAAAAAAAAAGAATACCGCTACGGTGGTGGCCTACACTGTAGGGCCAAAGTTTTTACGCCGAGACTGGGGCTGCAACTTCAAGCACCGGCAGCCTGAGCCTGTACTAGTACTAGTAATTGCAGGGGGCCGGGGGGGGGGGGGGGGGGGGGAAGAATTTTTGGGCCCCCCCGTTGTAAAAAAATTGAATACAACGGGGGGTGGTTGTTGGTGGTGGGGGCCACGAAT
>JAKWBI020000696.1:0-23927 GCA_022664585.2 Zalerion maritima | reverse complement strand
CCCCCCCCCCCCCCCCCCCCCCCCCCCCCCCCCCCCCCCCCCCCCCCCGCGCCCCGCCCCCCCCCCCCCCCCCCCCCCCCGCGTTGAGTGTGAGAGTCGACTTTCTGATCAAATCCACACACATCACGATGGGCAGGATTTTTTAATTTTATATATATATATATATATATATATATATTTAGCTGCCTTGTGTTTCGGGTTGGATGGAGGAGGTCAGGCACGAAGAGTGGGTGCCTCTCCATGGTTGGAAACAGTCCACCATTGGCGGGATGGATGAGCGTTTGTTGGGAAAGAATGCGCCCGGAACGTGAGGTAATAAAAAATGCTTGCATTGAGAAGAGAGAGAAACATCCCCCCGTGATGCAGGATAGCTAGCTACTGCTAGCATCTGCAACCTGCTCGGCACGTGCTGCAGGTTCGGTTCCGTTTCGCGGTTCAAAGGTTTGATGCACGAAACGATGCGAGTCGATCGATCTTTTGTTGTGTGCAGCACGACGTCATGTTTCTTGCCGACATCATTCATGTCTCTTCGTATCATGTCCTCCGAAGACCGGATGCACATGGTAAAGGAAGGGGGAGGGGTGCGGCCGGCCTGGCTTGAGTTGGTTACCATCGGACCCGTGTGAGTGGAGCATCTTGAACGAACGGGAGGGGGAGATGCATTCCCGTCGCTTGCGGGCAGTGTTGGCAGCAGCGAACGGTGCTACATACAGTACATACGTCCTGTCGCATTCCTAGTAGTTCGGCATTCCCATTCCCTCCCGTTCTTCCCGCTCCGCCCTGAGCGAATCCTCGTCATCCTCCGGACGCCCCGATCCTGCAGGAGACATCCATACTAGGTACTCACATACTTACATCAACGAGACTCCTATGCAGTGTCGACGATTCCCTGCTGCGAGCTACACACGAGAATTTCTTGCGGCTCGGGTTTCTATTCATGTCCCCTGGAATCGAGGAGCAGCAGCAGCAGCAGTACCAGTGAGGCGAAGAGATCGAGATTTGTCGCTGCTGCATCACCATCAGTGTTACCCCAAAGAGCGACGACCCCCCTCGGGATCTGTATCGCAATCGTCTACCCAGTGCCGCGCCCAAGATCCAAGACAAGCCAAAGGCTTAGAGAGAAGTGGAACGTCGGGTCCAAGGAGTGGTAGCCGCGCTCGCCATTCCGTCCAGCCAGAGGCACGGAAACGACGATATTCAACAAGCCAGCCGGACGTAATGGCTCGCATCGTAAGTAGTAGCTATTTGGTTGGCTGCGTGGCAGCCGTGGCCACTCGGTATTTTTATTATATTTTAATCTTCCGGAATCGAGGCGAGTGGTATTGGCAATGGGAAGAACAAGACGCCAAACGCAGCAAGTGACTAACGTCCCTCATCGCACGCCCGCGCGCCTTGTAGGCAGTAGGACAAATCTGTTCCACCAACTCGCCGGACGAAAATCTCCAGCAGTGCCTTCGGGTCCTCAAGAAGGCAGCCAAAGGCGGAGCAAAGGTGAGTGAGCAAGAGAAAGGAAGAAAGGAAGAAGAAATACCTACCCTCAACCTTGCCTTAGACGTGCCCGATGCCTGCCCTTTCTATTCTAAGGCTACGATGATTCACCATCGCCAACCAAGCCCCAGCAACCGTCGTACCTTGCAGATCTAGGCTAGGCCTTCCGGAGTTTCTCGGGAGAGCATGCGAGTGGCATATCTGTACGTATGTCATGGTAGACAAATCTCCTCACCTTGATTGACTCTTGGTCTGGGTGCGCACGCGATTATCCATCCCCCCCAGACCGCTGTCCTCTTGGTCTAAGATGAGACGTGCGTCCCAAGTGAGATGGATGGATGTACGCATGTATTGGGAGCACACAAGGCGGTGTCACCAATAATCCCAATCCCGAAATTATCGTCATCTCTCCTCGAGGCCACACGTACACACATACACAATGCCTGCCTCCTTGCAATAAGCATGTGCCTGGGCATGCGAGTATTTGCGTGACCGGAGGTTGTGCTCGTATGCGTCGTCGCAAGAGCGTGCGTGCAGCGCGAGTCCAATCTCGCCCTTCCCCACCTATCCCAACTCGTTTCTCCGTCTGTCTGCCAAACAAGGAAATAAGAGTCAGTGGTACATCACACATTACCCAGCTGCGCCGTGTCACAAAACACGTACACGAGAGCCAAGGGACGGAGAGAGCCCCGGTTGTACTGACACCCCAATGCCGTGAAACCGGGGGGAGGGGAAAAACGCAGGTACTCTTCCTTCCCGAGGCATCGGACTACATAGCCTCCTCCCCGGAGGAGTCACTCTCCCTCGCACAAGATGAGTCCTCATCAAGATTTGTCACTGGTCTCTGCGACGCAGCCCGGGAGCACGGAGTTGGCATCAGCGTCGGGATCCACGTTCCGGCGGGGACTTCGGCGGCAACGATCGAAACAGCGACAGAGAACGTCCCGAAGCTCTTCAACCGCTTGGTTTACATCGCCCCCAATGGTGCTGTAGACGCGGCCGCGACGTACGACAAGCTCCACCTCTTCGACCGAGGAGCTCTGCAGGAATCCCGGACGGTGGAGGCCGGAAAGGATGGGTTGACAGCACCGTTTCCCACCCCGGCGGGCCGCGTTGGTCCTCTCATATGCTTTGACGTCCGATTTGCAGAAGCTTCCCTGATACTCGGCCAGCCGAAGGGATGGGCGGAAAGAGGGACGTCAGCTGAGGGGGAGGGTGAGGAAGAAAAAGATACCGATGACCCCTGGGATCCAGCCCAGATAATCGTCTTTCCTTCCGCCTTCACGGTGCCCACCGGCCGGGCGCACTGGGAAATACTCCTCAGGGCCAGAGCGGTCGAGACGCAGACATACGTCGTCGCTTCGGCGCAGGTCGGCCGCCACATGCCCTCCGGCAAGAGGGTAAGCTACGGCCACGGCATGGTTGTCGATCCGTGGGGCCGCGTGCTGGTGGACCTTGCCGGTGTGGTCGGGGACGGGCCGGAGGAGTGGGAGGCAGAGCCGGGAGCCGTTGAAGACGTGGGCTTTGCCGATATCGACCTGCACACCTGGCAGTCGGTCAGGGACGATTGGCCGTTACGGAGGGCCATTCCCGCCAAGCGACGTGGGAGAGATTAGACGAAGGAGTCGAGATGACGAGCGATGAGAGTACAAACATCCTATGTATCTTGCGTAGTCTTCGCGCCCAGAAGCTCTTAGGAAACCATTAGTTAAGCCCTTCTTCTAGTGAGATGTGGGAATGAGGCACAATTGCGAGCAACAAAGTATGTACATACCTGCCCCCGGCCAATAAGTACCAAGTGTTTCGACCAATGGCACGATAATCAATCACGGTGTGTTTGAACGCCTGGCCCTAATAAAAAGCCTCGGCAAACAAACAAAAGCGGCTAGCCCACAAACACCACCTCACCGTTCCGGCAAGCAGAGCACAGGTGGTAGAGTTGGGCTACCAGGCCGGGTCTTTCGTCGCAAACGATGAGCTTCCTTCTCGAGACTAGGCCGACTCGCGTATTGCTCCTGGTGCCGAGATTGGCACCCAGCCCTACAGTTTTGCCTCTTTCGTAGTCCTTGTTTTACATGCCAACATGCCAGCATGCCTGCGTGGCCCCCCAAGGTGAATCGGAGATTGGTTGTGGTGACCCCAGCGCAATGGTCAGACGTCACGAGCATAATGTCGCGTGCGCGAGTGAGGCTCGTACCCAAAAGGCAGGCCACTTCTGATTGCCAGTGACTGATTGATGCCTAATGATTCCGAGGTCACAACAGCCCGTCGAGAGCATTCATTTATGAGGCAGCCGGGTATCGTGCTGGATACCAGGGGGCGGTACAAGCTTCAGCAGTACAACCCTGTGCCTAGCGGTTCGAGGTCCGGTATGCAGTCACCGTCAAAGAGCGGGAAGCTGTACGGGGAGCAGTTCCTGGCTTCGCTAGCTCGATAGCATGCTCCAGTCCAAGGCTAGGAATATTGTAACCCGCCACCACCACGCTAGTCCCGGGAGATTGGAACTAACCAAGACATCATGCTAGTCGTCAACCTGGGTTTTCTGGATATCCATAGGATGGCTGTTTGTCGGTGCAGGTGTGACCCCCTGAATGCTATTCGAGGCAGGCCGGTAGGTAGGCTGGCAGGTTAATTGGGCTGGGGAAGCGGTCCGCTAGCATGATCGGTAGCGAGAGGACAGCGCTCGACAACGAGAAGACACAGGCATTATACACGAAAACCCCGAGTCGTCTGGGGGGTAATTCGTGAAATCATGTCATGAGCCCTTCCTTGCCCCTTGAGCCTCCAGCGTCGCGACAGAGAGGGAGGCATTGGGGAGTCTAAGGTTGGGAAGTTAGGGGGGTTCACAGAAGGGGAGAGCTGCCGCCGCCCAGGACCCATCGGCCTGGAACCGGTAGGAACGTGCCCCTAGGCAGTGGGTCAGACAGGAAGGAAGTCCGGATAACACGCGGTGGAATGAATGGATTAATCCGACTTGTCGGGGAGGAGGAAAGTTGACCATAGGCTACATAGCACCGCTAGCTTGGTGATGGCGTTGTGGTAGACGACGGGTCAAGGGTTGTTGAAGAAATATGTAATCTGTGATTTGGGAAGATGCATCTGAGCGAATCCATGGCCTGCGCGCGGCTAGGGGAAACGAACCCCCACAACGACACTCGCCGGCGTCTGAAGGCTGAAACTCTGATCTTGGGAAGAGGAGAGGGAAGAAGAAACCACCCTCCTCCCGGCGAGCGGGTTGGTTGCCCGGAAAGACCGGGGAAAATGGTTTAAAAAAAAAAAAAAAAAAAAAAAAAGAAGGTGGGGGCGGCATTGTGGGATGAACCAGGCAGGCATGCAAGGAGGAAGTCGGGAATGTGGAATGACGAGAGAAGCACGGCGGCGAAGGCAACGGGATGGCAAAACGGAAGGTGGTAAGCACGGTGGCGATGGCTTCGGTGGCTTACGGTACGTGAAGTGAAAGGTCTCGGTGACAAACACACTCGCCAGAGGCTGGATGAAAGAGAACCCCCACGTCTTGACCGAGGACTTGGCCAGGAGACGCACTTTCTTCCACCTCCGCCCGCCACTAAATCCCGTATAGCGTCACCGGGAGAGAGAGCCTTGGATCCTGGGGATGTTTAGCTTCCAAACCGGCAGGGAGGTGGGATGGTTGGACCACAAATGAAAGAAAGCAGCCAAAGATAGCAGCTGAACCAATGGGAGCACAAGCTTGGGATGGCCTTTGCTGTGCTTCCTGTCGACGTCGCCCGACGACGAAACTTGAAGCCTCCGAGTAGTTTGTACCAGGCATCAGGCGGCAGGAGGTCTGATCGGGCTATTTCCGGATCGAGAAGAAACACAGAAACAGAAATCTACCATGCAAAAAGTCAAATTTTGCAGCTGCTGCATAGGGCTCTTGTCATCGGATTTCTGACGCCTAATATGGAAACTGCAGGGAGAAGATGCTGGACCGGTTCCGCCCGCCTAGTTATGTAGGAATTAAATGAAAAACACAAAAAAAAAATGATGAAACTCTCGTACTGAGTGAGGTGTATGCAAGCTGCACAATGATTTCAGAGGCAAAGGGGCGGCGGCGATGTGCGGCAGGGTTACAGGCTTTGCAGGGAGAGAAAGGAGAATGGAAAGCCCGTCGAGCCAAACACAAGCGAGCTTGGGGATTCCATTGTGAGGCGTCTATTGGGGGCCACGTCCGTACGTACAGTGTGTGTACAGTAGATTGTGCAGCTCTTGTTTCAACCACCCAAGAATTTTTCATCTCCAAACTGGGAAATAAGGGGGTGGGGGGGGGGGGAGAATGAGCCTATGCGCACCCACCAATTCATCCATACGAGACAAGACCAAGCTTACGTTGAGTTGGGAAAGAAAAAAAAAAGGAAGGAAAAAGGAAGGAAGGAAGAAACAAAAAAAGAAACAAAAAGAAAGAAAGAAACAAAAACAGATGGGGAGGAGGAGGAATGTTTGCCCTTTGTTTTTTTTTTGTTTTTTTCCCCTATGTTACAGTCACACCATTCAATCACATCTCGGAAAATGACGATGCAAAATGTTGGAACATCACCCATCCTTGCAGGCAGCGCCGCTGTTTTTAGTGAGGAAACAGACAATTTGTAATAAACAGCATCCCCGCACCAATCGTCTTTACAGCCAGTTCTCGATAATAGTGATACTGCAACGCCTGTGGTCGATATACCTCCCTTAGTAATAATAATGCGAGCGTCGAGTGGGTAAAAGAAAAAAAAAAAAGTACATAGTATAAAGCCGGAGGCAGACAGGGCAGGCACAGGGCGGCTTGTCCCGACAGAATGTCCATTGTCCTGCCTGCATTCACGTTGCATACAACGCTTGCCCAAATGGAGGCCGCCGCCTGGTCTGTCCCAGCACTCTGGTCCTGGGTGAGAGTGGGCTGCTCAAGCCTGCAGCACACCCCTATTAAACTTGCATTAGCTCCCTTTGCCGTCGCGTCGGCGCGTCTCTTTCTTCTCTTTGCCTCCCATAAGTTGCTGCACGCAACTTCGTTTTATTTCCCTGTCGATATGTTCCTTTTTCTTCTTGACTATATTGGAATCATAGAAGATGGCCAAAAACAAGATACTGTTCTTAGGGAGCTGGACTAGGAAGCCAGAGGCCCTCAAATAGCGACAAGCCCTTTTCTATTCTCAGCTGGGTGGGTTGTGATTAATACCACTCACATCGACAGCTAAATTCGAGAGAAGGGAGCACTTGTAGGCAGACCACGCAGCCCACTACAACGTCGAGTCGAGTACAATAAGGCATGCCCAAGAATGAGCATGGCACTCTCTGCTCTGCTCTGCTTGCTTTTCGCCATTGCCAAGGATCGAAGCCGAGAAGCAAACATCAACTTTTTCACCCCCAACTTGTCTGGGACTGCTTTTCCAGAGGCAGGTATGTGGCCAAGGGCGTCCCCTTTGAGTGGCAACCACGAAATTGGGACAAGTAGACTGTATATAAGCATGTTAAAAGTTCCATCATTCTTTCCTACTCTGCGCTGTGAAGCGTTGATGCCTCTCTTGGGGTACTATACAGTCTAAACTGGGGTATCTTCTATCAACCAGGTTCCTGCCCAGCACCCGAATATCCCAGCACTGGCTGGCATCGGTGTCGTTTTTTGTATCCCATACTCGTCCATCTTGGTAATGTGTACAACAAGTCAACACGCGGGTGTTGGTACAAGTCTTGAGGACAATGTCCCGTGGGGGAACTGGCGCCTCTGAAAACAAATCGACAAAAGAAATAAAACAGCTCTATATGCGTGTGAACCAAGTCGGCTCTTTTTTTCCCTGCCAAATCAAACACTATTTTGAACCCCAAAAGCCAGAAAAATAATCCCACCGCAGAGGAAAGCCGACGGCCCAAGCTCCCGTTTCATTTCGGCAACCAAAGCCACTTCAGAGCCAGAAAGTGTAAATTCCATTAAAGACGAATACATGGCATGCGAGAGGAATAGGGTAACAGGTGCGCAGACCTCCAGACGAGTATTGAGACGATCGATCGAAACACGGGCGTTGGCTGATTGGGAGGGGGGTGGCGGGGCAGGTCCGAGGTTTATACACTCGATCGTTGGTTGGGTGGTGTGCGGTCTCGCGGCGGCAAACGACAGTTGTAGGAAAAACGCCGACGGGGAAGAAATGACATGAAAGCCAGCCCAGTTTCCCGTAACCCCATCCAAGTCTAGTAGTAACGCCGTGCAGCAAACCCGGGAGGAAGAATCTCTTGAAAAGCAATCCCCTGTCATTGGCTTTTTTCAACATAGAAAAGCGAGAAAAGTGAACAAAGGCCGGCTAGAGAAATACCAAAACGAGACCGTCGCTGGTGGTCCTCCCGCTAGGGGGCTTGCTACTGGGAAGCAAGCGGCGGCGAGCCGAAATGAAATAAAAACGAACAAGCTCTCGTCTTGCTGGAATGCGTATTAAAGCGTGTATCGGAATGAATAAAATAGGTTGGTGAAGTGGCTGGAAATTTGGTCTAGGGGACGGAGAGTGGCGAAGCATGTCGAAACGCGACCGAAATTAATACGTTGTTGAAAAATAATTTGTGTAGGCCGAATTAGACCGTCATCAAGGCGGGAGTCTGCTGCAAGTCGCCGCAAGTGGACTTGGCAGCACGGTCAGTGTTCGTTCGCATCCTCGACCCGTCCCAGACGGAGGGGTGAGGTGCGAGCGAACCACAGATAGACGATATCTGGCGAGGGCTGCGCATGCTGCTGTATCCCGAGTCGAGGAATACAAGCATGATTTCTCCCCAAATCCAAGACGCATGGCAACCCCCGTACCCGATGTCCTTCAGTTATCGTTGCGAACGTCCCGGCCTGGGCTTCGGGGGGGGTTTTTGAATACCCGTCGTATCATATGCTCCCCTTCCCATGTTGGCGAAAACTGGTGAGTCTCTGAGAACCATTTTAACTGTGCGGTGGTTGAGGACAAGAAACTAGGAGTAGGTTTTGGTCAGCATGCCTCTTCATGCAGCTGAAGAGCTCGAAGACTACAGGGAATGGATGGGAGTTGGCTTGCGATGGCCACGACACATCTTTGTGCGGCAACACACAAACCACCAGTGGACGGTACAGATAGGCAACCAAATGTTGTCGCAAGACGCTGACGACCAGCCCTCGGGCCGGCTCAATCAAAACTGGACCCGACGAGGCCGATGCATCTTGGAATGCCCAAATTATCAAGGCACTGTAGTCCTTACCAGCCGTGACCAAGCAGGTTTGGGGGAGGGAGAGTGTCCGGAATAGCAGGGATGTAGGGGTGGTTTAGTGACTCACAAAATGCGCTAAGCGTGGAGTTTCGGGGTTGAAGAAGGCCAAAACAGATTGGATTGGCGGGTGTTCAGAAGGCAGTACGAGTTTTACCGAGTGCAAGGCCCAGTAATATTGGTGTGCAGCTGTGGAAAAGTGGATTGCGGCGATGACGGCGAGTTTTTTTATCGGCAAATTGGCATCTGTATCTGTGCCCGGAAATGGTTGGATTGCGACGTTTCAGAGGGGTTGGCTCTCGTGTGTTGCGTCGCTGGTCAATCTCGTCTTGCTCTTATTCTCTCTTCCAAGCTCTTGTCCTAGTATGCAGTGCGATCTCACAAAGCTTGTTGTGGTTTCGGCGAAATCGAAATCGGAGTCGTGGATACGCTGCCCTGAAATAAAAAGGGGTGGATGATTACTGGAGAGTAGCGGTTTCGGCGGTTGTGGTGTGCCTCGTGGTGGTGCTAGTGGAGAGTTCCCGTGACGAGCGAATACTCTGGTTTATTATTATGACTAGTATGAGTAAAGCCCAAGAAAAGAGTGAGAAGATGAGTCTCTAGCGAAAAGAGGGAAATCGGGACGATGAGGAATAAGTAATGAGGAGAACGGAGAGGGTCTGTCTGGGAGGAAGGGAGAGGAGACCCAGGAGTTTTATAAAATGGGAAGACATTCATTCATTAATCGAATAAAATTTTGCACAAGGATGTCCTCCTTTTTTTAGTCACTTATTTTCCCCGTTCTTTTTTTTTTTTTTCCTTCCTTCCATATTGTCTCGGTCGCTGCTCATTTTGCTTTCCTCTGCCTAGACCTCGGAGGGTACCATCCATACATGTCACTCAGGTACGGGTGTGTGTACCTACCAATGCGCTGCTTTGTACAGATGTACATTGTCCTGAATTGTACCCTGGCGGTAACTTTAGCCTCTGTTCCGTCCCAGCAGGTACCTCCTTTTTTAATTCTCACCCATCTCGCCTTCCGGGAAGCTTCCTGCGGGACCCGTTGAGGCATGGAGAGTGGGTCCCTCCCTGGATCCCCATACAAGCCAAGCAGGCAAGTCCCAACCGGGGCAGTGGCTTCTATGAAATTTCTGTACATTCTGTGCTCCTGGGCAGGACCAGATACAAGATGAGACCCCGGGGGTACCTTTCCGTGAGCCCATGCAGTTGCCAAAGCCTCTCACTACTCCAAAACGAGAAAGCCGACCAGGGGTTGCCTAAGTTTGTAGCCTGGAAAGCCTCTGTTTCCCTTGTTTCCTCCCCTTTCTTTGCCGTGCTGCAATTCAATTCATCAAACATGCTGCAAGGAGCTGCGAGTCTGCCAAGCACCTGCTGCTTGACCGTGCAGCATCACCTCCATCCATGGGAAACCTTCACCCACTTGATGTCGCTACTCAGTACAGCGGGTTCCAGCGCCACGGGGGGTGTAAGTCTAAGTTCCGACAACACATGCCACTGCATGGTGTTTGTTGCATAGCTGCTGAGTATGCTCTTGTAGTGCTGCGTCCAGCTTACTCTGCCCTAATGCATCAATCATCTTCACTGCCACACGCGCCTCAACCCTCCCTGACTGCGCACCAGCTCTGTTTCTTTGTCTACTGTCTTGTCACCGTCTTTGTTCGTCCGGACATGTCCACTGCTGCATACATATGTAAAGGAGAAGGCCGAAGTCTTATAGCAGCTAAGCAGAACATTCCCTTGTGAGAGTGTAGAACATCAGCTGCAGCATCATTCCAGCAGAACAAAGACCGTTCAGGGGAACCGTCAAAATGGTGGGGGTGGGTATTCCCGCTGCCGCGGTTTGGTAGCGCGTGGCCTTAGGTGCTGACAGAGAACTACCACCTAGCGTTACGCCGTACCTGCCTACCTACGGACGTACATACATTCCGGCCCTTCGTGTGAAGTCTATTGCCAGTGCTGGGTTTTACTAAGAGCTAGCGAGTCACGCGGCCCTCATGTTGCTGTTCGGGAAGACGAAGTATATTGCTATGAAAGGGTCTTTCTATGCTGTCGCAACGTCGTCTTCAGGAGGTTGCAATAGCTCGGTGTGGGCACTACAGCAGGCATACAAAGCTGACACTTAGTCAGTTTTTTTTTTTTTTTTAGTGACAAGTTAGGCTTTCTACCGTGAGAGTTGTCATGGTTGAAAATCAGAAAAGGAAAAGGAAAAAGAAAAAGAAAAAGAAAAAGAAATCTCAGAGGACGGGCATGGTATCATCCATTGTGCGCGCAGTGGCTGCCCAATTCCATTTTTAGTCTCGAGCATTTCCCCTTTGCTTTTACAAGTCTGACCAGATAGTTGCTAGGGCTCAACGAGATGAGCTTGGTTTCAAAAAATTTAGAATTCTGAGCCTCACCGATAGAGCCTCAGGTTCTATCCGATTACTAGTAGGCGGCTTCGTTTGAATGGCCCACAGCTTGCTTGCTACGGGTATGTAGCTGTAGGGATCAGTCTTTGTCTCCCTAGAAAGTGTGGCTGGGAGCCTGCAGCTTGAACCCCCAAATAATCCAATTCCCGGACACATCCCGCGGCACCAGCAGTGCGGTTGGAAGGCTTGCCCCGTCATGTCATGAGGAGATCATCACCAGTTTTTGTTTTTCCAGTCTTTGCTTTTTTTGGTGCGTTTCTTCTCCCCCTTTGCCTCGCTCCCCCTTTCGAGAGGAGGGGGGTGTGTGGTCTACACCTGCGTAGAATGTTGTATATCAAGCACCATGTCGTGTCTGTTGTGCCCCCCCCGCGCCCGGTATGGACTAGTTTTGAGGGATCTGACTCAACGTTTCTTTTGCCCGGATCGAAATCTCGCCTTTTCTCCCCCTTGTTCCTATCTACTACTCTCCTTCATTCAACGAGGACAAAATCTTCCGCCCGCAATGAGGAAAGGCCAGCCACCTAAACCGAAACGGCATACCCCACTGCAGGCTTCATGATATCGACGTATGATTGTCCCTTGGCATATCTGGATGAGAAAACGATGATGGTATCTCATTTGGTCTACGTTTTCACAAAAAAAAAATGGCACTACTACCCGGAGGCTCATCAAGCCTAGGGACGCCAGCCAGTCCAACGGGGTCTGACCCAGATCGGTGGCTCCGGCCAGTGCCGTAAATGCAGTAGAGCTGATGATGTCCAGGCGGATGTAACAGAGAGGTGGATCCTAAATAGCACCAAGGGGAGAGGTGCCCAAGCCACAGCGGGTTTAACAACATATTTCCTCCCAACCAAACCCGCCAGTCCCCGCCCCGTAGAGTTCATATCAGAAGCAGGTATGACTATATGCGCCAATCTTCTGTCTTTCCCACACATCAGGTGGGAACAACTTCATCCAGTACGACCGCAATATTCCCAGGTCTTAAACCAAGCCGCTGGGACACTACTCCGTCCGCAAGTACTATATGTGCGGAGGGTTGCTCTCACATGGGCGGTGGCTGCAGCTTGACGAGGGGCTACCGTTGCAGCGGTAGTTGTAGTTGAAGCGCTGACTGTATGTTATCATATATCAAACGAGTCCATGAGGTTGCTTTTTTTTCTTTTTTTTTTAATTCTATACTGCGCTATTCCATCTTTTTGCTTTGTCTTTTCAAATCCTTTGAGGCATCATTTCTTGTTTCTTGTCACTTTCCGCCAGTGTTGCCTCCTCAAGGTCATTTGCGACGTGTTTCTCGGTGTTCACTAGCAACGGCTGAGATTATCGTCATTGAGGTTAGTGGGACATAGTGTTGATACGGCGAGACAATCGTGAAAGTAGCACCGAAAATGTAGGTAGAGAAACCGAGATGTCTGACATGTCGGTACAGCCCTAGGTAATGTTCCTGATGAGAATAAGCCAATCTGTCAGACGGTTTCGCCTTTGCCTTCTCCGAAATGGTGTGCTAAGAACATGGGATGACTAGCTCGACGGCAGAAGTAGTTACTATTTCTTGCTACAACGAAGATGCTCTGATCACTGCTAGGAGCACAACACGAAACATCGTGAAGTGGCGATAAAATTCATGTTCAAAGCAGAGCATCCGGGAAACAAACATGGTTATGATTGAAGCAGGCAACCCCTAAGTTTCAAATACCATGACGGATAGAATACGACGATCGATAGCGTGGTGTAGTTGGCTTTCTTTGCTTTTCGTGGGAGCTTATGGTAGCAGATTAAGGAGCTGAAAAAAGTCGGGATCCAACACAGTAAACTGGGCCATCTCCAGCGCCCGTGGCCATTCTATGCACCCAACCAACATGACTCGCCGACTATTTTTGGCAGTCCCGGAACGTGGTAGGCTTCGGCATACGTCACTCGCTGCATGAGCTGCATCCCGGGCCTTCATTTTCATGGTTGCATTTACGGGAGCCCGTGGAGCACCCGCCACTGGACCATCGCATGTGGCTCCTTTGAGGCGCAGCCCCAAGCTCCGACTCACTCTTGGACTATTGGTGTGTGATGAATTATCAAGCATCAGAAACCTGCAGATGGTGAGGGAGTCCATCACCGACATCGCTGCCTATATACGCAGTGAGAAAATACAAGATTATGAAAGAGTCGGTCGAATCATCAACCACCAACCATTTCCGTGGTGGCTGCAGCAGTCTGGATCTGTATGAGGAAGGGGATGGGATAATGGGATTCATAGTAGGCCTCGTCCTCGCTATTCCTAAACACGTTCCTGTGCATGCGCCCAGATATAATGCAATCCCGGCTGGGCTTCCCCGTGCCCAGCCCGAGTCACCCAATTTGTGCTGCAGTAGCAAACCGACTTCCCGAGACACGAGAATATCTATCGGGTATAAAATATAAAAATAAGAGACTCGCGATGGGGCCGGGACGGGACTCGGGGGCTCTCTCGCACGTCGTCCACGAAGAGCTGAAGCCTGAACCTTAGCTCGTGCGACGGCTCGGTTCGCCTGTGCCCCGGCAGATGTGTCTCCTGGGCCGGTCTGTTTGTCGGTGGAGTTGGAGGCTCTACTACTAGCCTCACCGAGCTGCCAGGAATGACTCGTCGAGAAGCATCGAATATGCCATGAGTAATGGAGATTTTTGGCATCTTGACCGGATTGGTGCGCCGAAAGGGGGATGGCAGGACGGCAGGTAGATCTCGTCTTGGGGCTTGATGTATCCTTCGTGCTGGAACTTCTATTGGATTTCTAGAAGCCGAGTGCCTGGGGTGGGTCCCGGTCAGAGCCAAATGGAGCTGGATGTACAAGTGCATTTCCAGGGCGTGTCACGTTTCGCTTGTGAGGTGGCTTGGCTGGACTCGAGTGGGTACTTATGTAATGCAGTCTATTTGGTCTTTGCAAGGTAACAGGCATGTTTGGTGATTTTGTAAGCCTTGCTCCAGCCACACCTCACGGCGCCGCAATCATCAGCGTGGCACCCACCCATCCAGCTCGACACAGTTCTTTCTACCTTTTACATAGTACCCGCTCTACATACCTACGAGAGCTCGACGTCTCTCCTCTAGGTCCTTATCGGAATGGCCCCCACTAGCTAATTACCCACGAGGCGTTTCCCAATTGCCTGGGACTTGGGACGTGTGTTTTTTTGATCATCAAATCCGGTATTTTGCTGGGTACTGTCATATTTGATTTTTCCATCTCCCGTCGCGACGACATCCGTCCTCCCGCGGGCGTGGTCGCCTAGGAGCAGCCCCAGGGCTACTAGTGAGGACGAGTCCCGATTGGTACGGTGGTCCCCCCCGTGGTGAGTGGCAAGCCCCAACTGTGGTCCGCCGAGGTACATGCAGAAGTAGCTGTGTACATTCCCGTTGGCCTGAGGTACATATGGGCGGACCCCTGTACAGGGCACATCAGAAGCGGCACCCCAGCTTTGTTCCTGCATTAGGCGTGCCCATTGTCATTTTCAACCTCCACAGCTCCAGCGTGAAACAGGAGACGGCATTCTCTTCTTCTTCTTCTTCTTGTTTTATTTATTTATTTTTACCATCGCTAATGGTTGGTCTAACACGGCCTTCATTGCCATCAATCCCGACTCAAGCTTTGTAGGTGGGCGGCATGCGGTCGTATGGCAAGGCTGGTCACCCGAGCAAGGTGTGCTGCTTGCTCTAGTTGGTGGTTTTAAACTCACTGCTTCACCTATCACCTCGTCGTCCGTCGCCCGTCGCCCGCCGTCTATGCTTTAGAGCACTCAAATGCCCAATCACCCACCACCTTCTCGCCGCCACGAAACTGATGTTGTTTTCAATCTCCTCGCCCATCACGTCGCTTCTATTCGTCCGTCATTGCCCAGTCACGAAAGCAGTGCATTCATCCATCCCAATGAGTAACGACTTGCTGCGCATGTCTACTTGATCATGTGACTGCACAGGTTCTGGTTCAGATTGGTGAGGCTCATTGGGGCTCCCAAGCCGGGTATCTCAAACGTCAGTCTGGGCTGCTATTTTTACTGCCACCGATCTGTTTGGAGCCCTCTAGCTCTTCCAGCCCCAGCCTTGTTCAAACCATCGTGACCCCTGACATCGGGCCAACGCCAACTTGTTATTGTGCTTGCTTGTGTCGTTTCTCTCCACTTCATATCCATCTCTGCGGGCCCCAGCAACATCGGTGTAGTCCTTCTAGGCAACCATAAAAGAAGAGAACCCATGGCAGAGCGACGAGAAAAAAAAAAAAAAAAAAAAAAAAAAAAAACTGGTTCAACTGTCATTGGGGTTTTACCGGGCCTATTATTGCTGCGGTTTGGGGTCACATCCATGGATGTCCCGGCCCCGGCCGTGCATCGCTCCCAAGGTTACCGTGTTTCCTAATTGGGAAGCGCAATTCCTTGTTGGCCAGGCTGCGTCTCCGAACTATTTTGCCATTCCCTCCTTCATCAAGTTATTCCCACCTTCCGGCTCACGAAAGGTACTGCGTAAAGGATATAATAACATCTACATACACTACCAATCCGTACGGCGCACTCTGTTCAAATATGGACCGCCCAAAAGGCGTCGGATTCTATCCCTGGCTGCCATCCAGCCGCAACCGGTTGGGCAGGCCAGCCCTTGCCTCCCATGTGGCCGACGGGACCCATATACCAGCACCATTCCTTGATGGACATCATTCGCGCGATCTTCGTGCTGTCAAGCAAAGACCCAGCGCTTCTGAGACTGGGGGATGCCCACAAAATCCTCTTCACCGGTGCCCAGAGCTCGAGCGGTGCCTCTTGTTGCCCCGGTGCTTTTATGGCGATATTGACACGGGCAAGGACGGTTGTAATAAACCAGAAAGGAAGGCCGGGGCTTGCTCGTCAAGACCCTGGAGAAGACTCCTAATAAAAGAGGCCGAGCCAGGGCAAGGGACCGTTGGGCTTGACTTGGCTGCCAGATACGGCAGCATCATGTACCTGTAGGCACGTGTTACAATTTTCCGCCATTAATACCCCGGCAGTTCGCTACTGAATGAACGGTGGCGTCCCGCAGCCGACCGTGATTACAACTAATTTTCCAGAACACCACAGCGAAGCAATGTTTAATGACGCTAATGAGGCCTATGGGGACCTTTGGCCCACTCATCACACCTCACTATGCTTCCGAAGAATTCTAGTGTCTACGTAGCTATCCCGCCGTTTCGCTCTAGGCATTTTTCGCGAACAAGAGGCGACTCGCGCGAGCTGGAGCTTACCCCGGACAGGCTACACACGGTCTACACACGGTCTACACTCTACCGTGGTGGTGCTGTGCAGACTATATGAGCACTGGAGTACAAATGTACGGTACGGTAGTGTCTGGCACTCTCAGATCTCTCGTTATAATAATAAAAAATGAAAAATGAAATAAAATGAAATAAATACAAAAGTAAAGAAAAGGGGGGTTGGGCAAACAATCTCATCACAATTGGACTTTTAATTGTATTGTCTGGTGAGCTGGCCGAAGGGTGCGAATTCAAACAAGCAAGCTCGCTGCATCGTCAAACTGTCCTCAGCCACTGATCGACCGCTACAAGAGCGGCCTGAACATAGCTCGGGAGACTTGCCAGGTGGGTAGGTGGGCGGCAGGTGGGCGGCAGGTGGGCGTGAGTCTTCACCGCATGCGCGCACAGAGCAGGACTTCACGACGAAAAATGTTTCTGCCTCTTCCCGACCGCTTGGGCTTGACGTGTGGTTGGTCGGGTCGTGTTCGCGAATGCAACAGCTTTGAATTTCTCTATGCAAGCTTCTCAAGCTTCTCAAGTCGCAACGCTGTCCCTGCCGGCCCGGCATAGCGCGCCTCGTGGTTTCTACCGGGGAGCCGTTCCGGGTTTGCATGCGGTTTGGGGCTAGTAATTTCGACCCTTTTTTTTTTTTTTTTTTTTTTTTGGGGGGGGGGGTTTCTCTTGACCCCTTGCCCAATCCAGCGCTTCTTCCAAGTTCCCATGTTCCTGCCACATCCGGGTTGTGGATCGCTCACCTGGTCTTCACCGAGAAACATACATGCAGCAATTGATTACCTCGATGCATGGGACATGCCGGTGCGGATGATGTCCTGTATTGCATAGAAAGTCAGAGAAGAGAGACAGCACGTCCCAAATCGAGTGCCTCGGGCAGCACGGGACTATCTGCCACGTTGCGGCCAGTGGGACACCAATATTATGAAGTTTATACTCCGTAGCGTCAACCTTCATCCTAGGGGCCTTACCAAAGCTGCTATAGTACAGTAGAAGCTGAGCTGGCATGTAAGACGATCTGCAGCGTGTCCTTACTCGCGCTCGGGGACAGGCAAGGGCTTTGCTGCCGGGCACCGTCTCATCTCCGACACACAAATTCGCATCGGTGGTAATGGCTTCCACCTCATCTTTATCTGAGAGGTACACAGATTGACTCTATAGATTAATTGGACTGTACATCTATCAACTCCTTGAGTGTTCTCGGCACAAGCCAAAAACACATCTTCAAGCCAACTGACCTCAACAAAATCAATGCACAAGGCGCTCTTGGGGATCTCTGAAACACGAGGGAAAAGAAGGTGAATAGGGTGGAGGCGTAATCCGAAAGGCGCAAACACCTGTTCCACCAACCACGTATCAGTTGCAACCTCTACAATGACTCGGCCCTCGGCCGGGCACCTGGCAAGCCAAACTCGTGGGCAAGCTTTTGTTGGCATTTCAAAATCCCGTCTTCCCTTTTTAGCATCCGTGATAATCATCAGGACTGACCTCGGAGCTGGAGATACTTTTTGACACATCTTGGCGACTCGTGGCCTCCTGTTCTCTTGATCAGACGAGAACTAGGGATCTGCTGCAATGCTGACAGGGGCAGACAAACCTTTTTTCTTTCCTTTTTTTTCCCTTATTTTTTTTTTGTAATCTTCACCAGCAGAACTAGTAGAAGACTGCCAGCGGAGCGGAACGAGATTCCGCCAGAGAGACACAGCGCAGATCCAGACCATGGCGTCCAGAGATCCGCAACATTCGTTTGGATGCAATCGTAGGGAGGACGACGAGTCATAACCATATTCAACATTAGCGCCCTGCACAACAGGAAAAGGGATCCCAGAGATGAAGCAGGCAGGCTCTTTTATCCGTTCGCGAATCCACAATTGTCCGCCCTCTCCCCTAATAATAATCCGCTGTCCTCGGGTAAAGAGTGCTGGACGTCGGTCTGTGGCTCGCCGTCCCATTTCCTTCACCGCAGTGGACCTGGCATTTACCGCCTCCCACCCGCAGGGAAAAGACCTACCGCCAGGGGGGGGGACCAGTAGAATAAAAAAAGTCAAACCCCAGCAACGAAGAGATGACGGGGAAAGAAGAAATTATCCCTTTCCGTAATTCGTTCGTCCCACACAACGCCTCTTTCAAGCGCTCCATTCGCTCGAGTCAACGGGTGCCGCCCAAACCAACCTCGCCCAAAGAATAACAACACGCGGCGTGCTGGCCTGACTTCTGGTTCGGTCATTGAACAAGCGAAATCCCCCCCTACGAGTCTTTGTCATCGCTTCCTGGCTGATCAGCGCTCGCCGGCTCTCTTTCCCTGCCGAAAACAAGATATTCTTGCAATGCAAGTCGGCTATGACGCCCGTCCGGCTGCAATTCGGCCCCAATCTCTGCCGATTCTTTTTGCCCTCCTTGTTCATTTCGATTTTCAACAATTGTCGACCATTGAACGTGCTCGAATTGTCCTCAACTGTGTGAGTTTGTCTTGTGTTTGCTATCCACCTCGCCCTTATTCAGTATCATACCCATGACATGTTGGTAGTGACATTTTCCCGGCAACTGGTCCCTGAGATGCGCCATTACCCCTAATGATCTTGTTGGTTTTTTTCCTTCCAGACTGATTTCCCGTCAATCTGATTTCTCGGGTTGACCAACTTTCATCAACTCGTGGATACGAACGAACCCAGCTCTAGCAACTCGGCTTTATGATAAGTAGGGAACAATGCCTCTAGAGTCTGCACGGAATGTTTGTAACTCGTAGTTCACTATGTACCTGGCTGGCAAAATACGAGTGGAACACAGGAATTGGGATGAAGGACATACATGTTCGTATATGCAGCTACTTGCTCAAGGCGGCTCATGGTGCCAGGGGAAGCAGTTGAAACTTTGGAGACGGCGCAGGCTAGTGTTAAACTATATGCACACAGTTCCCAATCGCACAGGCTCTGAACATATAATGTGCCGGCTATCATGTTAAATCTTAGTGTCTGTACCACAGAATAGGACTCGAGGTAAGTGAAGATGTATCATAACAACCAGACCTCGGGGTAAAGATTTCTATGTATAAAGAATGGGCATCGTGGGCTGGAGCTCATGACAGAGGCGATGACTCGAGCGACTCTATGTAGTATGCTAGTAGCCCGATGGAAACCACTAAGTGTTAAAAGCAATTCCAGTGTCTTATACTAGGGTATGCCCTAGTATACAAGGCCGTTTGGTTGGTCCGTGATCGAGTTGGAATAGTATAATAAAAACTATCGACTCTACTGCTGGCACACAGCAGACTATATTACAGCCCACCCCATCTTATAGAGCTACATCAAAGACTATAATAAACCGTGCAGAGCGAGACATAACTAAACATGGAGATTATGATTCGTTATGAACTTTGCCCAACACAATTAGCTCGGGCTTCGACCTTACATAACAATTCTCGACGATGTGTATAGAGCGTCTGGCTCTAACCTACTTCGATAGAGTCCATCTTTTCCGACAAATCAGGAAGACGACGGTACGTACTTGGGCGCCCTCTCACGGTACCGGTCGATACAAAACGGGAGAATGGGACAATATTCGCTACACCCTATGTACGTCATGGGCGTTGGGGGTTGTTTCTACGAAAGCCGTCGAGGCAGCTACGACCGTCTTGCACCACGCTAAGTGCATTGTCGCATTTGCGTCCAGACGCAACGATATAGGCTCCGAACAAAACAGTATTCCCGTCTCTGGCTGTACTCTTCAAGCATCCTTGCTGCTTCACCTCCGCATGCATACACTTTCAAGTGCGAAGCGGGGTGTCCCCGGAGCTCTCACACCGCAACGCAGAGGCTATCCCCACGGGTAGGCATCAATGGGTGCCGCTCGGGAATTGTTAGCATCTGTCCATACTTCTAAGGGGTTCCTTCCCCACGATGGCCTCTTGGGACATACAGGTTGGCTCCTTCTTTTTTTTTTTCCTTTTTTTTTCCTCCTCCTCACCGCCTTGTCCGTATGCCTTTCCTATCTGGCTTCGTCGAGTCCGGACGCTAAAGTCTGCATGCAACCCGCAGCGCGACCTACTACAGGTTCTCTTCTTCCCCCGCCAACCCAATGAGGGAGTGTCAACGGGGAATTTCGGTCAAGCGAAGACAATTCCTGCACGTTCTACTAGCCAATCCCCATCGCATCCTATCGACAGCATCTCTCAACCCATAAACGCCATCGCGGACTCGTCTACGCCCTGCTACAGTAGCTATTCCATCACCCGCTGAGCCCACCCCGCTCATGCATCCTGCCAGTATCCACCGCACATCGGAGCTTCCTGGGCGATTGGGCACCAGTCACTGGATTGTCCCGCATGACTGGGCACGAGTGCTCTATCGCCGTGCTTGTTAGGACACGCTCCTATCGATCAGAACGATGGTGCCATACATTTGACAACTCCCTCCACCAATTTTCAGGCCTCACCCTCTGCTCTCCGTCTTGGAGGCCTTTAGCAATTCTAGATAGACGGCCTTCAAAATTCGACTTGATTTTATGCCACCTCTCTC
This sequence comes from Zalerion maritima, assembly GCA_022664585.2. Taxonomy (NCBI): domain Eukaryota; kingdom Fungi; phylum Ascomycota; class Sordariomycetes; order Lulworthiales; family Lulworthiaceae; genus Zalerion; species Zalerion maritima. The sequence goes on along the minus strand of JAKWBI020000696.1, from coordinate 3,053 downwards.
TCCTCTATTGTAGTCTCATGCCGGTGGCCTCCCGACTCACCGCCAGATCGTGCACCATGATTGGGACAACTGCCACGTATTGGTGCGTCCTGCCGAAACTACGGTATGATCTATCGAGGAGGGTGGGATGGCGTTTCTACTGGGTGGATTTGTTTCTAGTTCGCAACAACAACCATCAATCGGAGCCCACGCCCCAGATTTCTGATGGATCTCTGATATTTTCCACTCTTCCCAGCACATACTGCCGTGTATATCCAGGCAGACGTCACTGGACCATATTCGTGACCCATCATACCCGCGGTGTGTTTTAGATTGTGCATATTCACGCCTGTATAGGCTTAAGCCACCGCGGTCGTGGAGTACACACCATGGAAGCTGAGCGCGATTTTATTATTCGTCGCTCCTCACCTCCCTTCCTTACCCTCCAGTTTTTATTCTTCGGGGGGGAGGGGGTCTCGGTCTCATGCTACCGTTTGCTTCGATGCTAGTTTCCAGCTAAAGATACCTACGATGCCACCTTCCGACTTCTGCATTAACCATGCTCTGTACAGCTCATCATACCGGGCTGCTGGCGCCAAGCTTGGCGATCGTCACGAGTGCCACGTCAGTATCTTGCGGATGGAACAGACTAGGCCTCTGCACCTCCATGACCTGATGATAATAGGCCATGCAACATGGGACGGTCCGAACTATCCCCTTACCCACCATGGCCAGTACTTTCCAGAGTCGTTTGCATGTTCGCCGATACAGTCCCAACCCGGAATTCATGTTTCACCCTGTTCGATAGGGGAGGCCCAGCGAGGCCCCTCGGGCTGAGCAGTAAACAAAAGCAACCCGGGGGATATGGGCACCATATCAATGCAGAGGTGCGCTGATATAAAGCGTGACTAGTCAGGCCTGGGAATACTATCCGATCGGCGCATGTTGGATACGGACAGGATCGGTTGGAATATCCCTCTCGAGGCACCGGTGAGCACGTAGATAATCGATCGAGTGGATGCCACCAGTCTGGTTCGCCAACAACAAGCCTCCGGACGCACAAGCAGGAACACTTCATCATCATCATCATCATTGCTATCACACATCCCCCAACGCTTTTTTTTTTTTTTTTTTTTTTGGGGGGGGGTTTCTTTTTTGGTTTCTGCCCGGCGTGCAGTAGGATTACAGATTAATATGCACGAAGGAGTATGTCATGTATGATCCATGATCCATGATGGACCACCCATCGCTGTGTTGCTGCTGCTGAATGTCATACCCACCATTACAACCACGCACTATGCCCGCATCTCGCACCTCGCACCTCGCACCCACCCTTTTCAGCTTCTGCCTGCATGTTGAACTAGCCCAGCGGCACCAGCAAACCTAACCCACTCACACACACACACACCCCCGGGAGATGGGGAAGTGACTAGGGGTTTACAGGGCACTATCCTGAGGGTACACGACACAGTACTTGGGCATCAATGCCGAGTACTTGATATTCACGTACCTCCCTACCTGTTTGCCAGCGGTGTACGGACAGAAACTGGAGGGAAGGGTTGACGGTTCATTGTTTTTTTCGTGGGGATTAAACAGGAAAATGGAGGAACCGTATCCCCATTCCCATTGGAAAAGCACGCTGTACCAGATAGCCCTAACGTGGTACAAGAGAATGAGCCGCATCTTTCCCACAGATATTTTGCATTCAGCCAAGGAAATATTTTTCGCCTTCCCTTCCCTTCCCTTCCCTTCCCTTCCCTTCCCTTCCCGTGGCTTAGTTGGCAGGCTGTGTGGGGAGAGGCCAAAGAGAAATTGCTATTAGCGGCCCGCCGTAGTAGTAGTGAGTGCTAGTATACTCTTCCACACTCGATTACCAAGGCTACGAGTGGCGCGTCCAGGGCCAACTTCAAGTCGTGGGCTTCTTGATTGCGCATGTATATATATATATATCACACAGCCCCAAGCTTAACATACTGGTGGTCTCTGGCGTGAGAGAGCACAAAGGCAAGTCATAAAAATCAGGATATGCAATAAATATTAGCACCCGCTTGACTATTCTAGCCTAGCCTGCATTTGGCTGACCCCCATCAAAACTCTTACGTTACTGGGTATGCTATGTGAATATTGAGTCCTTGCTAAGGACCCTCCCCTGTGTGAAATTCTTTGGAATGTTTCTGGTAGTCCCTGGTGTGTTTTAATCTCCCTGCCAGCAGCACATACGCCTCCAGCCTTCTAGCCAATATTGCTGATGTGTGAACATATGAGCTCAGATCTGGGACAAACTGCTCGCGTCTTGTATGCCTCGCGCACGATATTACCACCACCCCGACGGGCGACAAATGTGGTTGAAATATGTACACACAAACCTCACGTTTCGGCCAGGTAACTTGCCCCGACCTCGCTGGTGCATAACACCCCACGCCGGACATGACACTAAAATCACTTCGCAGGTAAAACACTGGCGGTTCATTGAGCTTTTGTAGCATGATTGTTGAATCTGTCTCGCTATATACACCCTCCCGGCAATTCGATCCCAGGCCCTGTTGCCAACAGGTGCTTGCTTATATTCTCTCGCACGCGCGTGCAAAGGGAACTTGTCAATTCAAGTTACCGCTGCGAGGCTCCACCGTGAAGATGGTGCAAATATTAAAATACAAGCCAGGGTATTGGGAATCTTTCATGGGCGGCTCGTGTATGAAACAGAGGCAAGTATACAAACCATCGAGGGCTGCTGTGCTTTCTTAAAAAAAATATACATATATATATATATATATATATATATATATAGCAAATGTATAAGCAACCCTTGTTTCGATGCATTCATAGCACCACCGTCTACCCAATAAAGGAAGTACTAATTCCACGTGATTGCTTCCCATCTCATCCTCCTGCACGGGCTACTAATAAATACTTACTACATCATCATGAATTCTCAAGGTTTCTTCTCTCATAAATAAGGGGGGGGGGGGGGGGGGGGGGGGGGGGGGGGGGGGGGGGGGCGGGGCGGGGGGGGGGGGGGGGGGGGGGGGGGGGGGGGGGGGGGGGGGGGGGGGGGGGGGGGGGGGGGGGGGGGG
>JAKWBI020000695.1:0-23944 GCA_022664585.2 Zalerion maritima | reverse complement strand
TCTATCCCCTTCCAGACGCTGGCAACAGAATATTGAAAGGGTTCTTTTCCTCTTCTCGCAGGGGTGCAATGTCGAGCCCTCCACCCCGCTGTTGTAGCGAATCCGTGCCTCGGTGCCTGCCTGGCTCTCTCCAGTTTCCAGTCCCCTTCCATCCTGCCGCCGGGGTAGAAAATGCAGATGCAGAACATCCCCTTAGCAGCAGCAGCTTTACGCCATGTTCTACCGGCACGGTGCCTTGAGTGCCGGGTTGTGGTGTGCATGCGCCTCTGGCTGGTTGCAAGTGCCACCAGGTGGAAGCGTTGCGAGCGACTGAAGAGCTGAACCATATGCGTCCAGGTGGTGAGGTTGGATGATGGCGCCAGGGCGAAACAGGACGGGAAGGGAAGCAACTCAAACGGCGACTGCAAGGTGCGACCGCGTGTGGCCGGGCATGCTGGGCACGGCACATGCTAAAGAGATACGTACATTCCTTCCTTGACGCAACGAAAAATATCCGCAAGCTGCTAGTAATTTCCCCTCCGCGACACGGTGTGTGGCGGGGTGGAATTTCAGGCTTCTAGCGGAGTCTCTCACTTGCCTCCTGAATTGTCCGACGAAGCTTGCCATCCATGGATCTATCCACCACCGCCACTACCACCACTACAACAGTCGCAATATACTGTATCGTCTGGTACTTTGGACGGGGCCTTCTAAGCTACCTCATGGTATCATGGGGTCTTTTCTGGGGTCTCGAGGATGCTGATCACTGACGGTATCTGCACCGGCAAGACATACTGGACAATGGGGTCATAAGTCGGCCTGCGGTGGCGGTGGTGGCTTGATTCTTGCAAGAAGCAAGATCCATGACAAAACAGTGATTCAGATCAAGTGGTTACAGCAAGGCTTCGATGGCAATGGGAAAGGCTTGCGAGTTTTATTCCTTCCGGGCTTTTTTTCTTAATAACTTCTCTCTTGCATTTTCCCTTCCCTTGTTTAGAGGAGGGAAGTCTCCCACAACCTCCCTCTGGCAGCTATCCTCTCTACCCCGGCATTGACAGGGGTTGCTAGTTGATTAATGGGCGTTGGCCGCCCTAGTTGGCCGCTGCTGCTCCACACGCTCCACCAGCCCGAGCAGGCGACAGACAGGCGAATGTTCCCATGCCCTCTTCATCTGGCTATCTTTTGAAAGGTTCTTGCTTGCATCTCGGCCGTTGAAGTGCAAGCGACAAGTTTAAAGAGTTGGTGAGGTGTGTTTGGAGTGGTCAAGAATGGAAGGCTACTTGGAAAGCGGGATGGCATTACAAGTGTACGGTACAATTCTCCCTATCTTGCCTTCCTCCTCCCGCTTTCCGGTTTGCACGCATCCTTCTTCGCCTCTCCCGTCTCCAATCTCCACGTAGCGAGGTGTCCGATCCTTGCCGCTACCATGCGTGCACACCGCCAGGAGCTTTTCTTCTTTCTTCCTTTCGATCGAAATGCAAAGTCCTGGTACCTGGACCACTTATCCGTTGGCTGGGGGCGTGGTATTCGTTCCTCCCATTGGGTGTCGGGGCCCTGCTCGGCTTTTCATTGTGTATCGCCATTGGCCCCATCATCTAAAATGCAGGCTTCCTTCCCCTTGTCACGTTTCCTTCCATGCACTCGACCCACTTTTACGCCGTGTCTGGGAAAGCGTCCTCGATTCTTCTCGTACTCTTTCTGTTGCGCCTTCCTGGCGTTGCCAAGATTGTTACTGTGAGGGGGCCAAGGAGGTGGACAGCACCCAGCCAGCCTGCGCAGCTTCTGTACTTTTCGAAGTCTCAATCCACTCCGGGTGCCAGGACCGCTCCTTGCTCCTTCCCACTGTGGCCTCTCATCCAGTTATTTGCCGTCTGCTGCCGGAAGAGCTTCAAGTGCTGAGCATTGCCCACTTTATCATCAAACAAGCTATATCAGACTTGCCCCCGAAATAATTGCCCGTTGCTACCTTGTTCGCGCCAGCACCAGGTACATACATAACTACACACACCCTGCCATTTCCTTTTCCTCTCCTCGATTCCCATCCTGCCCATTCATCTCACACAGCTTGCTGCCGTAAGTCATTGACCGGGGATCACCCCTCGCAAAAATCAACGTCTCTTTTTTCTTTCTTTTTTTTCTCTCTATTCCTGTCTTCCTTCCGTTCATCCCCCTTCCTTTTCTCACTCACACTTTCACATCTTTCTCATTCGTTTCATTTGTGTGTGTGTGTGTGTGTGTGTGTGTATGTGTGAGAGAGAGTCTGTGTATGTGTGTATCTGACTCCCCCCCCTCTCTCTTTGTATGTGTGTATGTGCCTCTGTGTGTGTGGGTGCTTTCTTCCCCCATCGCCCTCCTCCTCTGTAACGCATTGCTGTAACGTCCCTCCTCCCGCAATAAGCTTGAAGCCAAAGCCTTTGGGGTGGAAGCGGTATCATCAAACCAGCCGGGTCGAGTAAGGTGCAGCAGGATTAGCATTCTCTCTTGTGCGTGCCTACACACATACAGCTCGCGATATCATTTCTGGTCTGGCATAATCATTTAAATTTCCACGCCCCCCTTACATTTACATCGCGTCTTTCTTAGCGGGATTCCGCGACCTACCCCTGCCATCCTCCCACACCCTAGTCCTCCGTTGGTGCATGTCCATTCTCGTCGCTTTTGTCCGAAGCTTGCCTTTTTCCCATATTATTACCCAGTACCACTTGATGTGTCTTGGATACTGTATGTGGACCCTCGTCTCATCGACCGGGGGCCTTGTGCATAATCCTTGACCGTGTCAAAAGAAATAAAAAATCCCAGCCGCGCCCACCCTCCTGGGGACCGCCTTACCTGCCCACTACCCTCCACCACCACCACCACCACCTCCAGCCGTCTCCTACCCACCCACCGCTGTCGTCGTTTGTCTTTGGCTTGTCCAGAGCTTGTTTGGACTAATGGTACTTGCACGCATGCAGCATCTCCCCCACCACTCGCAACCGGGTCCCGCTCAAGCCCAGCAGCAACATCAGCCGCAGCAACAGCATCAGCATATACAACAACATCCCCGACCCTCGAGCATTGTTCACCAGCACTATCCCCAGGCCTCCCCGTCCCAGCAGCAGCACCCTTCGGCCTACTCTTCGACTCATTCCAACCACCCTGTCTACCAGCCGGCGCCCCAGGCCCAGACTGCACAGCCGTCCGAAGTCGCCCAGTACTACGCTCACCAGAGTCCGTACAGCACACCTGGAGCTACAAGCGGATACACATCTGCAGGTAAGTCAAAAACCGCCGCCGCCGCGCCTGGCATCGAAATGGCGGGCTGGCCTCACCGAGACGCTGCCGAAGCTGACCCCCCCCCCCCCCCCCCGTTGCAGAAACGCCAGAAATGATGGCTGCCGCTCAAATGCCGAGACCATACCCTCCCATGTCCTACCACACGCCTCAGTCCAACTCGCCGGCGTCTGTCGCCTCTCCATCCGGGCATGATCAACACAGGAGCATATATGGGCAGCCGGCGTCTCAACTTCAGCAGCAATCCATGTACTATCCGGCCCAGCAAGCTGCAGCGCAGTACTCGTCCATGCAAACACAGGCCGCCCCGTCTCCATATGCCCAGCATGCCCAACAATCCCACCAGTCCATGACTTCACAGCCAAACATGATGATGTCGCACACCCAAGCAGCCGCAGCCCAACACCAGATGCCTCAGCACGCCGCGGCAACCCAGCATGCCCAGTCAGCCGCGGCTGCAATGACAGGTAGCCCAAGGACACACAACGACATCAAACCCCAGGTACCTGCGCAGCTGCAGCGACCGGCGTCGACCCCGTTGGGAACTCCTCAGCAGCAACATGCCCAGAACGGCGCACCTCTCTCGACCCCGTCAGGAAATTCCCCTGGAGTAAACCCTAATGCTGCACCAGGCCCTATCCCTGCGACTACCCCCCTCGTGGTGAGGCAAGACAACAACGGGGTGCAATGGATCGCTTTCGAGTACTCCCGAGACCGGGTGAAGATGGAGTACACTATTCGATGCGACGTCGAGTCAGTCAACACGGACGAGCTGCCAGAAGATTTCAAGACGGAGAACTGCGTCTACCCGAGGGCATGCTGCCCCAAGGATCAGTATCGAGGGAACCGATTGGTGTACGAAACTGAGTGCAACACGGTTGGATGGGCCCTTGCTCAACTCAACCCGTGCCTCCGCGGCAAGCGTGGGCTCATTCAACGTGCTGTGGATAGTTGGAGGAACAGCAACCAAGATCCCCGTCTCCGGAGTCGTAGAGTCCGTCGCATGGCCAAGATGAACAATCGCAAGTCTGTTGCAGCAACTCCTCATCCTGCTGGCCACATGGGACCTGGTGGCCCTGCAGGGATGCCCACTCCAACTGGCATACCCCACGGTGGTCCTTCGGCCATGGGTAAATCAGGTATACCTGGAATGGGTGCCCAAATTCACCATGCACACCCCGAAGGGAACGCTCAGGGAGGCGGGGATGAAGTCGGTATGTTTTCACAGATGTGATATTTGCGTTGCGTTGTTATTGTTGCTGTTGCTGTGCGATTATATGTGATACCTGTTCTCCCGTACGATACTTATGCCTGCGCCTGGGGGATATTCACAACCCTCTGTTGGACTGATTCTTGTTTTCTTTCTTTCTTCATCTTTTGAACTATAACTCTTGCCGCCTGAACGTTCCGCAACAAGATTTTATGTATTGGATTCGGCGCAAACTGTTGTACATTACTCCTAGTCCCTATCGTCGTTAGTTTTTTTTTTTTTTTTTTTTTTCTTGCACTCTGGTTTTCGTCCCTCAGTCGGTAGAACATTGTATTTCGTTGGCAGCAATTGCATAACTGCATTCTTGTATCGCAATTCCCTTGTTGCCTACCCCTACCCAGCATTGTTGTTGGTTGTTAGCTGCTTTGCTCGCCTTGCCTTTTGCCTGATTGTCGCTTGAAATTTGCCCCTCCCTCCCCGCCCCCCCTCTCCGATGAACAATGTGCCTCGTTTGCATGAAATGATTTTGGCAGGCTGATATCTAACATTCAAGCACCTACAGGTGAAGGTGATTCGTACATGGATGAACAGCACACACACCACCATCAAGCTCCGCCCCCTGGTGCCCCAAGAGGCCCGCCTGATGTCCGCCAGACCAATGTCGTAGCCGAATATACCAATAACTATCCCTCAGGCTCCAACACGGCTATTCCAGGTAGCTCGATTTCGCATGCTGGATATGGCAGTGTCCAGGCGCGTAGGGCTGGGGCTCAGGACGAAGACGACACGCCGCAAGGGCTCTTCCCTGATATGCCCGAGGCCAAGAAGAGAAAGTTCATTCTAGTCGAGGACAACGCTCGTGGGAGCGCGAGGCTGAGGGTTAGAGTTACTCTTGATGGTGTCGACACGAAGGAAATCCCGGACAGTTTCCGAAAGAGTAGTTCCGTTTTTCCCAGGTCGTACTTTCCCCGAGAAATGCAATCTCCGCCGCCTTCTGCGACAGGCTCTAGATTTTTCATGGATGATGTTAGCGATGATGGTGCAGAAGAGACTGAGCCAGCGAGTAAAGCCCGCAGTGGCAGGGGAAAGGTGATGGTGAAGGTTCCGGTCGGCGAAGGCACCGAGGCTGAGGTGGCCATTCCCAGGACCAGACGGGCAATTCGAGGCAAAGAAGTGCGTCTGAACGATTTGGGTTACCGCATGGCATGGCTTCAGAGTAGAGTCTTCGCGGGGCGCACCATTTTCCTACAAAGAGCCCGTAAGTTTCAAATGTGTCGATCTCGTCAACCCCTCGCCGCGAGGCACAATCTAACCTGAAATATAGTTGACTGCTATCGAAACAAGACCCGTTCTGCCATCGAATCTATTCTCCAGGACGTCAAGACTGTTCCGCCGCATTACGAAACGAGGGTGGGCAAGAGGAGGTGGAGCGAGCGGGTTAAGCGGGAGAAGAGGGACGACGAATCCTAAGGCTTGCTTAGCATTATATTTCTTTTTCAGATCACGCCATGTACCAAGATGAGTCGTCCGCTGTTTCCGACCACTGCCACGAGTCAGTGCTGCCACAACCCAATACGTATAAATTCCACCGCACAAAAGTCCTGCAGGAAGGTAAAAAAAAGTCTTCTCTTTCCAATAGGACAGGCTGTTTTGGTTACTTGATACGGAAAGAAATGGAACAAACTAAGGGCATATTCTTCGTTTCCGAAAATGAGCTGGTTCGAATGTAACTATTGCTGATCCTATTCGTCGATACCTGCTAGTTTTGCCTTTGAAGTATCTCAATGCCTAACTAGTCACCCGGACGGCATCTTGCTTCGTCCTTTATTTTATTTTTTATTTTATTTTATATTTTACTTTATATTTTACTTTGTACCTTCTTGGCTTTTTCTCTCTCTCTCTCTTTTTTAGTGCCTATGACAAGGATTTCTTATCCTCTTTCTCATGTCATTTCTTCTCCCTATATATTTCCCGAACTGGGAATATTGCTGCTGTTGGATACCGCGGCGGCTTTGCTATAGAACGGTAGTGGAGTTTGGACATTGAACTGTGTGGGTATGAGTTTCGTCGAGAACTGCTACACATTGTGGGGTGTGATTCGCCTCCTTCTTTGCTCACCTTTTTGGATGACATTATTATTGTGTGTATACAATGAATATACGGGCGTGACGTTTCTCGGCCTCGCACCATGGGCTGTCCAATTACCTGTGCTTGTGCTGATTCCTCACGGGCAACCAGCCACACACTACGTGTCCTGGCTGCATAGCAGAAGCTTTAATTTCATTTTACCTTCCGGATTTGAGATTTGAGGGCGACTTCAGCCTCACGGCTGATGACAAGGTGGCTTCCAAACCCCTTTCCCTAGCGCCTACTTGCCCCTTTCTGTCAAGCTCCGGACCCAAGGCCGGTGGGAGCGATGAAGAGACTCTTCTCTTTCTCTCGACCGGTACGGAGGGGGATCGTCGTGCAGCTCCAACTTTTACCTGACCAACTAGGCGGCTGGCAAGCTAACTCATCGCCATCGTCACCAAGGGGGCAAGCCCGTGAGCAAACGGCCAGTTCTTCGTCATGCCTTCAAAACCACCACACCCGACTTCATCTACCACCCCCTCGGTGCCACCTCGGCTGCCACCCATCTCGGCAATTCCCCATCAATCGTCCGGGTCGTCTCTTCTCGGCTCAATCAACCTTCACACCCCGACAGCGACTACATCTTCCTCGGCAACGCCACGATCCATGCCCGGCTTGTCGGGTCCAAAGGACGCGTCTCCAACCAACTTTTCGTCCGGTGGGAACGCAGGCGGCTCCAGCACCAGGAGCGAAGACAGCAAGCTCAACCTTGCAATCGTCAAGGAGCGATGGGGCAGCCAGAGAGCCTTCATGGAGGCTCACGGCCTGAGGATTGGAGACCCTGACGATCATGAGACGGCGGAGCGGATACTGGACGGGTACAGAGTCATGGAGAGGTGGGACTTTGGTGGAAGGCTAGCGAGATGACGGGCGTCCAGGATTTCTCGAGGGCGGTGTGGTGCTGGACGGACCGGGTGGGCAGCCAAGGATGCAACAGATTGTAACACAGTAGATGGCACGCACGCGTGAAGGTGGGTGCGCGATGCACGTCACCAAGCATACATACAGTAATATATAATAGTCGTTGCGAATTCTCGGGCGGCGCGGTTTCCATGGTGCGAACACGACATGAGGGATCCCGTCGCGGGTTGCGCGCCAATCAAGACAGGCTGAGATGCCGAACGAGCGGCATTTCATTTCCCCGCGTGGCCAAATCGTCGCCGCGTCGGAAGATGCCTCTCCAGTCCCAGCCCGGGCGGCCAGCTCATGGCTCGGAGTGGTCCTCTCCAGCTCGCCAGGCGGCGAGGGGGAGGGGTCTGAATCGTTGGCTACCTATATCAATGGACGCTAGTATGCACATGATGCATCGGGGGGAGGCTGCCTACTACCCAGCTGCCTCTTTTCAACCCCATCATCTCGCACCAACACCAATGCGATTCTCGTCTCTCCTCGGGACCGTCTCCCTCGCGGGGGCAGCGGCGCATTGCCTCTCCCTCGGCGGGCGGTCGAGACGGCACACGATCCGCAACTCCATCACGTCGCAGTCCTCCCCCGAGTTCCACTCGCGGGACGCGTTCCAAGACCTCGTGACGTGGGACGAGCACTCCCTCCTCGTCAAGGGCGAGCGCATCATGCTGTTCAGCGGGGAGGTGCACCCGTTCCGGCTCCCCGTGCCGAGCCTATGGGGGGATGTGCTGGACAAGATCAAGGCGCTCGGCTTCAACTGCGCCAGCTTCTACGTCGACTGGGCGCTCCTGGAGGGGAAGCCCGGAGAGTTCACGGCCGAGGGCGTGTTTGACTGGGGCGAGTTTTTCAGGCTGGCCAAGGAGAAGGGAATATGGCTCATTGCCCGACCCGGCCCCTACGTCAACGCCGAAGTGTCGGGCGGTGGCTTTCCGGGCTGGCTGCAGAGGACCGAGGCGGTTCTGAGGACGAGCCAACACGGCTACCTCGAAGCCACCGACAACTACGTGGCCCGAATCGGGGCAATGATCGCCGATGCTCAGATCACGAACGGCGGGCCCGTCATTCTCTACCAGCCGGAAAACGAGTACTCGGGCGCCATCGGCATCGACCCTTTTCCCCAGCCCGAATACATGGCCTACGTCGAGCAGCAGGCCCGCGACGCCGGCATCGTCGTGCCTTTCATAAACAACGACGCGTGGACCGGAGGCCACAATGCCCCCGGAACAGGCCTAGGCGAGGTTGACATCTACGGCCACGATGGCTACCCCCTGGGCTTTGACTGCGCCAACCCAACCGCCTGGCCCGCGGGGTACCTGCCGACCAACTGGAGATCGGAGCACCTCAGAATTAGCCCCAGCACCCCCTACACCATCCCCGAGTTTCAAGGTGGGTCCTTCGACCCATACGGCGGCCTCGGCTTCGGCCGGTGCTCCGAGCTGCTGAATCACGAGTTTGAGAGGGTATTCTACAAGAACCTGTACGCCGCTGGGGTCACCATTTTCAACATCTACATGACCTTTGGCGGAACCAACTGGGGCAACCTCGGACACGCCGGCGGCTACAGCTCGTACGACTACGGTGCCGCCATCCAGGAGGACGGCCGCACCATAACGAGGGAAAAGTACGCGGAACTGAAGCTCCAGGCGCAGTTCATGCTGGTGACCCCCGACTATGTCACGGCCGTGCCGGCAGAGTCCGCCACGACCCGTGTCTACTCCCCGAGCGACGACATCAGCATCACACCCATCATTGCAGAGACCCCCGGCCACGGAAGCTTCTTCGTGGCGAGACACGTCGACTACGCAAGCCTCGCGTCCACCAGCTACACCCTGACGCTGCCGTCGTCGACGTTCCGGGCAGGTAATGTTACCATCCCCCAGCTCGGAGGTAGCTTGACGCTGAATGGGAGGGATTCCAAGGTGCACCTGGCCGACTATAAGGTTGGGGAGCACCGCCTGCTGTACTCGACCGCCGAGGTTTTCACCTGGAAGGCCTTTGAGGACAAGACAGTGTTGGTTCTGTACGGCGGGGACGGAGAACTCCACGAGGTTGCCTTCGGCACGGGCTTTTCGGCCCCCGAGGTCCTCGAGCCATTTCGGGGGGTGGGGGGGGGGCATGTCAAGACCAAGACGCTGAACGGGACGACGATATTGCAGTTCACCGCGTCCGCCACGAGGAAGGTGGTGCGGATGGGCCATGGCCTGGACGTGTACCTCCTGGATCGCAATACTGCGTACAACTACTGGGTGCCCATCTTGCCGACGGAGGAGCACGGATATTTCGGCTCAAACTTCAACCCGGCCGCGCTCATAGTCGCGGGCGGCTACCTCGTGCGTTCTGCCGCCGTCGACGGTTCCACCCTCAGCCTCCGTGCCGACTTCAACTCGTCCTGCAGCCTCGAGATCATGGGCGTGCCCCGGGGAGTCGACTCGCTAAGGATCAACGACAAGCGCTTCAGGGTCAACACCAACAACATGGGGAACTGGGTGGCTGAGTACGCGTACGGCAGAAGCAGCCGGCGCGCGACGGCGCCAGATCTCGACACGCTCGACTGGAAGGCGGTCGACTCGCTGCCCGAGATTGGGGTTGGCTACGACGACGGCGAGTGGCCTGCTGCCGACCACGAGTGGACCAGCAACACAATTGCCCCGCTGCAGACCCAGACGAGTCTGTACGGGAGCGACTACGGCTTCAATGCCGGCGTGCTGGTGTTTAGGGGCCATTTTACGGCCAGCGGAGAGGAGGGCGAGGTGTACCTCTCGACGCAGGGAGGGTCTGCGTACGGCTGCACTGCTTGGCTCACGCCCGAGGCGCAAGGAGGAGAGGCCGAGTGGGTCGGGAGTTGGACCGGGGTGGACGCCCTCGGGCAGCAAAACAGCACCTTTCCCCTGCCCTCCCCGCTGGAGGAGGGAGCGAGGTACGTGCTCACGGTTCTGGTTGACAACACAGGCTTGGACGGGAACTGGGTGGTGGGACTGGACCTGATGAAGGCGCCGAGGGGCATCTTGGATTATTCCATTCGGCGGCCCCTTTCTTCTGCGGGAGCCAACTCGACGGCCGGCGAGACGCGGGTGGACGGCTGGAAGCTCACGGGAAACCTCGGCGGGGAGGACTACCTAGACAAGTCACGGGGCCCGCTCAACGAGGGGGGGCTTTGGTTTGAGAGGCACGGGCTCCACCTCCCAGGTGCGCCAGCCAGAGCCGGCTTTGAGAGGGCGCGCAAAGGGCCCACGGGCGGCACGCACGAAAAGCCCGGCGTCAGGTACTACACCGCAACGCTAGAGCTAGACGTCGAGGAAGGGTGGGACGTCCCGTTCGCGTTTGTCTTTGACAACTCGACGGAAACAGGTGCGTATAGGGCGTTTGTGTACGTCAACGGCTGGCAGTTTGGCAGATACGTTAGCAATGTTGGGCCGCAGACGAGATTTCCCGTCCCGGAGGGTATTCTGAACCACCAGGGGGAGAACACCCTGGGCCTCGCTGTTTGGGCCCTGGAGCCTGGAGCGGCCATCACGGGCTTCGAACTCGAGGCTGGAGTTCCTGTTTGGAGCGGGAGGGATGAGGTGGTGCTCGTGGAGGGAGCCCAGTGGGAGGAGAGGCAGGGAGTTTATTAGCTACTAGTAGCAGCACTGTGCGCAAGATCCCAGGGAGGTTGTCCCCAGCAGTTCATTCGTGTATTCTGACCGTATTAATAAACACCAAACATGATGGGTGCTCCATGACGACGAGTTTGCCATGGTCATGAGTCTCGAGTCTTGGCCCACCGAGTGAAATTGGAAGACCACAAGGGGGGGGGACGCTTGCTCACGAGCTTTGCTCCGTTCGACGCCGGACCCGCGGTGGACTGACGTTGTGGATTCCACCAATTGTTTCGCCCTTCAGGATGCTGCCCCCCCTGATGCCGGCCGTTCCAGGGTTGCACCACCACTCGCTAGTTGGGACGACACGACCCGGATTTGGAAAGAAAACGGATGGCAATCCCCACGCAAGGCTGTCTGTTGGAGGCTCAAAAATTCTCCGCTGGCAGGTGTGTCTGAGGTACATTATGTTAGAAGAGCGGACCGAGAACCGCCCGGGATTGCGGCATACAGATACGCACAGTATAATACTATTATATGTGGGGTACCACTATATGTACATACCAGCTGCAGTATATATACCTACATATACGTACATATATATATACATATATATATATATATATCTATAGCTTCGTGGGTTTTTGTTTTTAGCAACAGAAAGTCCGCAGATGAAAAGTTCCGACTTTCTCTTTCTACTTCATTCCATCCCATTCGGAGCGGTAGCTACGACTGCCTTCCTCCCTTGTCATCCCAAACCCCATATATACAGCCTCAGATCACCCGCCATGCAGCAAAGTGTCTTCCTGCCCATCGCGCTCGCCGCCCTGGTGGTGGCCACGCCGGCTCCGTCCCGCACGGAGGAGCTCGAGAAGCGCGAGACGACGTACTGCGGGCAGTGGGATTCGGTCGAGACGGGAAGCTACATCGTGTATAACAACCTTTGGGGGATGGACAACGGCGACGGGTCGCAATGCACCACGGTCGACTCGGTTTCAAATGATGGCACCACGGTCGCCTGGTCCACGTCGTGGTCATGGAGCGGTGGTTCCTCCGACGTCAAGTCGTACGCCAACGCCGTGCTCCAGGCCGATGCTGCCACGGTTGGCGACATCGGCGCCATGGATTCCAGTTGGAGCTGGTCCTACGACGGAACCGACATCGTTGCCAACGTCGCCTACGACATCTTCACCAACTCGGACTGCGGCGACACCGCCGAGTACGAGATCATGATCTGGCTCGCCGCTCTCGGTGGCGCCGGCCCCATCTCGTCCACGGGGTCCACCATTGACACCCCCGCGCTCAGCGGCGTCACTTGGGACCTCTACTACGGCCTTAACGGCGACATGAAGGTCTACAGCTTCGTCGCTCAGTCCGACCAGCCCGACTTCTCGGGAGACCTGCTCGACTTTTTCGACTACCTCGTCGACAGCCAGGGCTACTCCGACTCCCAGTGCATCTACTCTATCGGGGCCGGAACAGAGCCCTTCACCGGATCTGATGCCGTCTTGAGCACGAGTGGCTACAGCGTCACCGTTTCGACCGGAGGCTCGAGTAGCGGCGAAAGCGGAAGCGACGACAGCGCCTCACCAACAACCACTACTACTGCCACCACCACCACCACTCCTACTTCCGGCTCCGGCGATTCCGGCGACTGCGCCACCATGTGGGGGCAGTGCGGCGGCTCCGGGTGGACTGGCCCGGCGTGCTGCTCCGAGGGAACTTGCACCTACAGCAACGACTGGTATAGTCAATGTGTCTAAGCCTCAGCCGGCTTCCGAGACGGGGAGACTTGTTTCCTCAGTTGGTAGCACATATGCTATTTGTCTATTCTTATTTTGCCCCGTGACTTTGTTGGTATTTTGAATATGTATATATATCTATATATATATATATATATATGATTCTCCTTGTATAGTCGGCGTGTGCGTGCGAAGGAGAAACAGACTAGTGGGAACATGCTAGCCTCTCTTTCTCCCCGTCCTCTCTCTCTCTCTCTCTATATATATATATATATATATATATTTATTTATTTATTCATCATGCTACTCCAAGTTTCTCCCAAGGGGTGCACCCATCTCTGTCCCTCTACCGTCTGCTTTTGCGGACCGTGAAAGGGGTGGGCTTCAGCCGAGTGGGTGGAGGGAACGGGGCCTGGTGGAGGATCAATACCATTAGCGCTAAGAGAGGAAGGGTCTTTAGTGGACTAACTAACCAGCTCCCGGGGAGTAAACCATGCCGAAGCCCAGGGATGCGGCGTATGCCCTCTACTCCGAGAAGCTGGCCGAGAGGAAGATCTCGGGCGAGTAGTAGGTGATAACCCCCACGAGAGGGTGTTCCGCATCAGATTGCTTGCCGAGCAGCCACAGCTCGTCCCTATGATTAACTGACCATCTTTCAGACGACATGCTCGTCTTGCTTTCAGCCGTCGTCGAGTCAGCCTCTTGCTCAGTTTGCAAGGTAGAGAGGACGTTACGGGGATGGAGACTATACATACTAGGGTAGGAGAAGAAGAGGAAATATCCTTCTCTTCAAAATGCCCTACTTGAGGTTTCCTAATTGGACGGCTCACGTCCGAGGCTGAGACGCGGCGAAGACAGAAGCTTTAAGCTCCACTCTGCTACCTGCGTGTGATTTGTCCATGGTCGACAACTGCCAGCGAACCATCAAACACACGCAGTTGCAAACAAGGCAAACTCACGTTTCAGTAGAGCAATGGCTTAACACCCTGCCAGAAGGGGGGCTTGGACAGATCACATGTAGGCAGAATGCCAAGACGAGAAGTGCGCAAGACCGATCGTTGGAGAAAGCTTGTGCCCGTGGGTTCCATGTTGTTGTGTTGAGTAATATAAGCATATCCGGCGAGACCATCATGCTAAGAGATTGAACGTCTTCTGGTTCACCATGCTTCACTATCCCGAATTCAATCCTGTCCCATTTCCCATTTCCCCGTGCCTAATAGATGCTAAAAGAGCAGAACAGACCAAGACAGTTGCGGAAAAAAAAGACGGTGAATGTTTACGTGCCCGGGTTGGGGTTCATCTGTGGGGGGGAGAATGACTCGTCAGCATCAATCGAGACATTTTGGTAAGGCTAAGATCTCACCTTTCTCTTGCCACCAGTAAGGGTGACGTTTACGAATCGGCGAGTATATGTCAGCCTCTTCTTTGCGCGACCCTTTGGTGTCTTCTTCTTCTCTTGGGGTTCAACCTGTAGTAGACGGGCAAGCCATTGGTCAGTGTCCTGATTGTTGAGCCCTCATAGCCCTCGGCCTCGAAATATTATCCCGTCGCGGTTGGTCATCCTAGACCATGCCATTCTTGGTCGTCGAACACGGTCGGGGAGAAGTCGCCTGAAGATTCTGCAATATTTCCATGATGGACTGCCCCCTGGCTTACGTGGATGCGGAACGGTCGGTGGGAGGTTGCTTGCTTACCTTGGGGGTCTGAGACTTAACCTTGCCCTGCACGTACCAGGAGAGTTAGCAAATATCGACAGGACAGGACAGGACAGGAAGGGAGGGGATAGGGTAGGGTTGGACCGTACTGCACGGGCAAGAGATCCGTGAACTTTTCCCATGATGGATTTTTTTGCAAAGGTTGAAGTATGTAGTTGGGGTTGCGTGTGAGATGGTCAGGTTAATCGTGAGAAGAATGTGGTTGGCTGTCGGTGTTGGCAGATAG
Source organism: Zalerion maritima (assembly GCA_022664585.2). Lineage (NCBI taxonomy): Eukaryota > Fungi > Ascomycota > Sordariomycetes > Lulworthiales > Lulworthiaceae > Zalerion > Zalerion maritima. The sequence goes on along the minus strand of JAKWBI020000695.1, from coordinate 9,185 downwards.
GTGGTGGAGGAATGGGGGTTTGAGTAAGGTCAGGAAATTTAGAGGGCAAGTGGAGGGATTGAAGCGCCAAGGTGCCAAGGTCGCCTAAATTGCTAGTGGGAGGATTTAGGGGGAAAAAAAAAAAAAGCCAACAAAGCAGGGAGAACCAAACCCTACATGTGGGGCCGAACTTTTACCGAATCATGTGAGTTTGCAAAGAGTCACACCGGTGATGGCTGGAGCTATCAGAGCGCATTTCACCACTCAAGCGGCTGATTTGGTTCCAACTTCTCCCTTCTCTCATTCCCTTGCTTTTTCTCATCGATAAGGGCTTGAGTGTGTGTCTCGTCCAGGCTATTCCGGAGTTGATGCATGTCTCTTGCAATGCCCCATTTGTCCTCCTCTGATTTTAGTAGAATTTCCCACTTCTGAATGATGGGGTGGTTCTTGGCAACATGCTCGAAAGGTGCTTGCTCCTCGGTGCCGGGGACCTCGTACTTCCAGTTGCCGTCGACTTGCCAGAAATTCGGAGAGAACATGCTGCGTGGCCCGAGATCTTGCCTAGCCTCAGAGACGAGTTGTTCAAGTCTGGCAGCTTCGAGTCCTCGTGCTGCAGCGCCCTCGCCCTGTTTCTTGATGGTGGCTAACAAGCCTTGAACGAGTCCGAAAACAAGGCCTGCTTCCAACCCGATGGCTGCGCCCAGTGGGTAGCCTTCGTCAAACCCGTCTTGCGCGACTGAAGACTTGGCTGCTGCGATGCCTTCCCGATACCCTGCCGTATTCTGCAGTGCTCGCAGGCGGGGGACATCACTGGGCTCTACCCGCACTCGGGGTCCTGGGCCTGCAAGCGGCGTCTCTTCATGGGGCGATGTACCAAACACATCGTCATTGAGTGAATCCTGTTCATCCATACTCGCGCCAGAGTCAATATATTGGGTCCAGCACCTGAACTTGTGTGCTATGAGTTCGTTGGCGGCCGAGGCAGATGGTCGAGTCTATAGTGGTGTGTAGATGAAAGAATCACTGCCAATTTGACTCTACCGCTACCCTCGGACATAGCGCGCTCAGTCGGAGTTCTCGGTCCGTTGCGGGCATAAACTCTCACGTGACGTTGTCTTCGCGCCGCTGCCGCCGCCGTCGCCGCCGACGACGACGGCCAGGACAGAGAAGGTCCTCCGGACCACGGGCTCGCGGCGGCGCCAGCTCGACTCATCAGTACCGACTTATCACTCACTAAGCCCAAGATGTTGTGTGCCTATGTACTACGTTTTGACTTGCGTCTTGTTGTCTTGCAGTCCGTCGTGTTTGCATTATTTTGTGTGCATCATCAACGTAAGGTCCAGGTCTAGAAACGGAACCGACTTGCAAGCACGGTGCCTACATACCAATCTCGATGGCTCTCGAAGAAAGAAGGAAGGTAAAATATACAGAGGAAAATGAATGAAGAAATACATGAACTTGGGGGGGGGGGAATCAAGTTCTGCCTGCCTGCTATGCAAGATCAATTTATAGAATAACCTCTCACTCTCCTCCTGCCTCCTCCTGCCTCCTCCCTTCTTCCTCTCCCCTGTACAACGTCCACCGCATGCAAGTCCTGCTATTGAACTTTCTTCTCTGTGATGATGAGGGTAGGTGTTTTGAGGCATCCGAAAACAGCGAGGAAAACGACTGCCATGCCCGCAGCCCCAAGGTTGTAAGCTGCCTCGCGGCCGGCCCACCAGTAAACGCTGGTAAATAGAATAGGTCCCAAGCCACGGCCGAGCTGGCCGCATGACCGAAGAATTCCAAGCTTGCCTCCTCTTTCGCCCTCCGAAGCTTCAAAGCTGCTCAGTGCACTCAGCCCCGGTACCACCGTGGCACTAGTGCAGGCTAAGCAGGTAGCGGCACCGTAGAGCATCCCAACCGACTGGATGCGCCCGAGCATGAGAAATGCAGCAAGGCATGATGCCACTCCCGCGCGAACCGACACCAGAGGGGGCAGATGGCGGGTGACGCCGCCCTGGAGAAGGGAGGCAACAAGCCCAACATAGCCCAGCAAGCGCCCGTTCTTGGCACTTGTGTATGCGAAGAGGTCGTACGTCATGAACGGCAGAGAGAACTCCATCCCCGAAAAGAAGAGCAAAAAAACGAGGTGGACGGCGTTGAGAGCAAAGTGGGAGTTTGTCCGCCTGGTAGCCGCGGGTTCGGCACTAGGATTTGGCACGCCTGGCTTTGACGGTGAGGCGCCCTTGCCCGTGATGGCCGGCAGTGTTTCGGGAAGAGCGGCATAAAGATATAGCGTCTCGGCGACGATCAGGAACAGGGAGAAGCTGGCGGCGGTGGCGAAGGGATTGGAAGCAACAAAGCTCGTCGAGCTGAGCCAGGCGCCTAAGGCCGGGCCAAAGGTGAAGGCGATGCTGAAGCAGGCGCCGATGAAGGCCATGGTACTCCCGCGGGAGGACTCGTCCGATATGTCGGTCGCAATGGCATTGGCAAGCTGGACGTTGCCCTCGGACAGGCCGCCAACGATGCGCGAGGCGAGAAAGGTGCGGAAGTCGACGGCAGCGATCCACAGGAGTACCGAGGCGACGTTCCCCGCCATGCTAGCCAGAAGCGCGGGTCGACGGCCATGCTTGTCTGACAGGTGGCCAATTACGGGGGATGCGATCGCCTGAAGCAGCCTGGTAGGGACGAAATAGACGGGGTGAACAAAGGTGCCGCGGCAGCAGGATGGAATGCAGGTATTTTCTTACGAAAAAAGGCTTCCCATAGCCCCTCCCAGCAGGACAATATCATATCTCGAGTCGATTGGACGCGCAAAGGAAGCCTTGTATGCGTTCAGGTAGCCGAGAAGGTGCGACAAGAGGGTGGTTGGTGGCGACACAGCCGAGCTAGGGTCTTGGGGTGCTTCGAGATTACGATAAAACTCGAGGAGCTTGGGGAAGAGTGGTAGGATGAAGGTGAACGAGAGCAGGTCCATCAGAAGTGAGATGAAAATCACTTTCAGAACCCGCTTCCGAGTAGGAGCGTCGACAGGATGCGCCATCTTGTGCCTTCGCTCCGAACAAAATCAAGGTGGAGGAAGAAGGTGGTAAGACTTAGAAGAGGCCAGCAATGTAAGAATTAAAAAGGAAAAGGAGAACCGGGAATGAATAAGAGGAACATAGAAAATGGTGTGAAGTTTATTAATACGCCACTGCGTGTTTAAAATATTACGGCGTACTTAATACGCTATTACGTATTTAATATATAATTTTATATTTAATATTTATTTAATCGGCCTATATATATATAAATATTTGGTTTAAATTATAAATTAATATTATTAAATAAAAATAATAGTATTAATTAATTAGGAATATGCAGCGGATATAAAAGAGCGAAGTATTCGCTTTTTTAAAACTATTAAGGTCGTAGGGGATTATTAAGACTTATAAGGGGGAATAAGCTTAAAAAATAAAAACTGTGAAATTATTATTAATCAAGCGAAGGTCCACCTTTTAAAATAAACATTAATAATTGTATAATAATACCAAGGATTCTTTTTATTCTGTTTATATTAAAGACCAACGCCCGGCATACCTGCTTGAATAATTAATTTAAAGATTTAAAATAATCCTGTACAGTATTATATAAAAAGGCAAAAAAGCCCTTAGTATTTCTGGGATTTTGAAAAGGAAAATAAACCATGGTGGTAAAAACTTGGGTTTAAAAATTTAACTTTAATTTAATATATTACATTTTCCCTTAAATATTATATCCTCGTTTAGGAATAATCCTGTACCGGATTATTCCATGTTTTCTGGAGCGTTGCCACTCTGTCAAATATGAGAGGTTAAACTAGGTCACTTGTAAAGATGGCACAATAAGGTTAATTGGTGGTTATGTGAGTGTTGTTATGGTGTATTGGAAGGGCGTATAGGGAAGTTATTTATAGCATTATTATTACCCCTATTATGCCGTACATATTTATAAGATATATATATAAATGTACTTATTACGTATAAGATACGCGATAATATATCTTACGCCATAATGTATTAAATACGCGATAGCGTAATTAGTACGTATTGGCGCCGTAAATACGCAGTGGTATAATTAATACGTAATAATGGCGTATCGAATATATAATGGCGTATTTAACACGCCCCTTTAAATATATATATATATATATAAGGCTGGTCGCTTAACCGTAATTGGTGGGCAATTCCATTTGGAATAAAGGTATGGGAGAAACCGGTAAAAACCATACCATTATTATATTTTATACTCCCTGGCCGGGGTAAAAAAGTATAATATAGGGAAAAAAATCCCTTACCATTTACCTTATTTTATATTTTAATTAATATACTGCCTGTGTTTTATAAATATACTCCTTATAAAACAGTTAAATAATAATTAGGTTATTTATAAGGTCCTATAATAAGACCTTTTAAACCTATTTATATATTTTTTAATATATAAGGTCCTATATATTATAACTGTGAAGGGCTGAGGTCACGTTAAGGAGCAACGATAAGTGCCATAATAATATGTATATTCGATTTACGGAGAAGGAGAAGGGAAGAAGGAGGAAAAGGCTTGGGACGGGGGGCATGGTTTACGAGTAGCTTTTTATACGTATTGGTCCCGCGGTTAGCCCGTTATATATACGTTATAATATAGGTGGGCCTATAATATACTCCTCCTTTTACCCGCCCGGCTTTATGGTGGTGGCGCCGTAAGCGCGATTATTTATAATATAATTATATATCGCGCCCCGTAATATATATATCTTTCCGCCGCCGCCTTCGCTTATATAAAGCCCTCGCTGCGGCCGTTATATATAATAATTATAAGGGCCACTTTTCGGCCGCCTATTATATTTTCCTTAATCTTTACCATAATAATAATCGTAAATGCCCCCCCCCCCCCAAAATCCCCCCCCCTTTTTCTTTTACCTCCCTAAGCGCCTATATAAGTGCCCAATATCCCTACGGGTATTTTATACCTTAAACGGTGGTTTTACGGGCTTTGGGCATTAATTTATTATTATTTAACTTTTATCCCGGCCAAATTCCGTCGAGATTTTTATTTATAAATCCCCGTGGTTCCTTTTTTATTACGAATCCGTTATATTAATATGGATTAATACCTGTATAATATTTTAAACTTTTAATCCCTTTACCCCTAATTTCGGCGGCTCCGGGCCGGCCTTTCCGGCGCCGCGCCCCTTCCCCCCCCGCGGTGGCGGCGCCGTAAAACCGGCGGTTTATAAAAGTATTATTACCCGTGCTTTTATTATTACCAAAGTATATAATAATCCCTCCCTTTTATTTTGCCCCCGGGGTAATATTAATCCGCTATATATAATAAAAGGCCCCTGCCCTTTATACTAATCCCGCCAAAAAAACCAAAATTATTAGGGTATATAATTTTTATTCCGGCGCGCGGTTATAATTATTTATAATTAACCGGAGTAGGATATTTTTACTAATACCGAATATAATAAATTATATAAAGCTTATATTCGCCAAATTACCAATTCCTTAACCCACCGTTATTATAACCAATTTGGTAAAATTCCCCTTTAGGCTTTTTTAATGGGTATAATTAATACGGTATTAGTTTATAAAATATGGTATTACTTATTTTTTATATTTTAAAAATAATTATATTTATAATACCATAAATAATGGAGGGCGTTTATAGTAATTCCTTTTTAAGGGCGACCTATTATTAATCCGCCTTATTAATATTCCAATACCCCTAATATTAAAACCGCTATTACCGCCCTTATTATTACCGCCAAAATTAAAACCCCTTATGGTAATTTTACCATAGGTCCGCCCCGGCTTTATTATATACCCGCCCTTATTAACCCTTAAATTAGGCCTACCGATAATTAAATAATAAAATTATTCGCCGTATTAATACGGGGTATTATACCGGCTCGGCGCCGATTACCCCCGCCGTACCCATTATTAATACAATACTTATACCTGGGCAAACTGCCTTACTTATTAAATTAATCGGTCGCCTTATTATTATAAAAAAAAAGCTTTTTATTTTTTTACGAAACCGCGTAAAACCCGACCACTCCCCTTTTTTTTATTATATACCCGCCGGTAAACCTTTATTAATCCCCCTAATTCCCTGCCCCTTTATTACCTTTCGTTAATATAATATTCTTCCCTAAATAATACGCGCCGCGCCCCCGCGGCGGTTTTAATACGTTTAATAATAAAATTAGGTCCGTTAATTAATTACCCTATTAAAAATATCGGTGCGGTTCCGTTTATAAAACGCTGCGAATTTTTCCTTTATTTTTTTATTTTACCATATTATTACGGGTGCATTATACGCCCGGGGCCCGGCCCCTTTAAATTTTACTTTATTTATTACCAAATTATAACTCCCGCTGCGTTATTACTATTAATTTTAAATGTAATTTAATTTATGCGGGGCCGTTATAAGTTACCGCGTCGCCGAAATATTATTTATAACGGTTTAATACCGTTATATTTACGAGTTAAAATAATGGCTCCCAGATTAATTCGGCCTAGCCTTATTATTTTATTAATATTTACCTGATAACGCGGCGACCCCGCTTTTAGGTCCGCGCTTTAAATATTTTTTTTACCATTCATTTATTATCGCTTATCCTTTTATTCCAAATCGGTGGGGATTATATATTATTTTAAATTTAAAACGGTAAAGGGTTATTATTGGCCCGTTATAAGAGGTTTATATGAAAATACGGGTGAATATTAAAGGGAATATTTAATTTTATTATATATAAGTTTATTACCCCCGTAATCGTATACTTGGTATAAAGCCAATTTAATTTCCGTAAGGGCCGCGCGGTGGTTATATTATATAAGGAAAGCCATACCTTATTGCCGACCTCGAACCTTTTTACGAGGGAGCGGTATTTATTTATTATATTCTTATATTATTATTATATAACCGCTGCCGCCGTTTATACTTATTTGGTGGCCTTTTTTAACCGTTTTAGGAACTGCTTTACGCATCCCCGCGGCGTTTTTTTAAAAGGCCTTGGATTATTACGCTCCGCTATAAATATTATATGGTACCCGTATATAATAAAAAATAGGCTAAGGCCGATTAATAATAAATTGCGGTTATTAATAATTAATTACATTACCGGTAGGAGCCCGGGCCAGTCTAATTATTTTATTAATATAAATATTTATAAAAAATACTAAACCTTTTAGTTCGCTCGCTTAATTACGCCATCGGTTTAAGGGTAAAACGCGGTTAATAATCGTTATATTATACCCGTTAATTTATATAGGCATTATTAAAAGCCACCCACCTAATTTAACCCTTTATTATTTATAATCGTTTTAGGAAAACCGTGGAAATGCCAAAAGTATTATATAAACCTTTCGGCATATATCTCCGTTATTATAAATATTATAGCTTTTAAAATTATACCTTTATAAAGGCGGTCGGTAATTATTATTAAAAAATGGGGGCTGTACGGGTCCGCGGTGGGGAGATTTATTATAAAATCCACGGATATTTTACTTTAAAAACGGTCCGCCATTAGGAATGGCTTTAATAAGCCCTTTTTTTAATTTTTCTATACGGTGGTCCTACCGTATATATTATAATTATATATAAAACGGCGTATTATACGGGTTATGCCCGGTTAAAAATAATTATGGGATAATATTATTATTATCCTATTATGTTTTGGGTGGCCGGTAATTATAAAATTATACGCCTTTTAAATAAGGGCGGTTTATAATTATTCTTACGCTGGTATCTAGCGCCGGTCTTTAAAGCGCAGGTAACCCTCGGGTTTAAGGGAGCATTTTATAATAAAAACCTTTATTTTTATATTCGAGGGGAACGCTTACTCCCCTTTTTCGATTATCTTTTATATAATCTTATATTAATTATTACGCTATATTATTACGGATTATAATTTTTAAAACTTGGTGTTTTTAAATGGCGGGCTCGGGAGGGCCCCTATATTATATATGGCCGCCGGCAGCTAATCGTTTTAAACCAATTGGAAATTACGGCCGGTAAGGTATTTATTTCCCTTCCCCTTTAATATATTTTGGTCCCGCCGTAATAATACGTTGGGCGCCAGGGATAGCCGGCCGGGGCGGAATTTTAATTAAAAACGGTACCGATATATTTGCTTTTATTAGCGGATTTAATACTTTAATAAGCGCCTTTTAATTATAAAATACCGTAAATTATTATAATTTAAATATACCCGAAATACGCCGGCCATATTACGGAGTTTTATATTTTATACCTTTATACTTTTTATTATAGCCAGAAGTTCCTTATTATAAATATTATAATTATATTTAATGGGTATTAATTGCTAGGAGAAAAAGGCCACGGGGTGTAGTATTTCCGTTTTGCTTTATTGGAAAAAATAAAAGCCTATTGTTTACCCTAAATTATTGGTTTTTAAAACCGTTTCCGCCGCCGGGTCGAATTATATTAATACCGGGGGGGTTATAAATGCCGTTTTTAATCGCTGGAACGCTTCGGATTCGATAGGGCCCCAGTGGAACCCTTTTCCCTTTTTAAAAAGGGCGGAGAGCGGGAGTTTTAAATCGGAAAATTAATCGATAAATTTTTTATAAAAGTTAATAAAGCCTAAAAAGCCGCGGACCCCTTTTACGATTATGGGTTTCTCCCATTTATATATAACCCGTAATTTTTCCGGGTCGGCGCGTATCCCCTTTTCTATTATTATAATAAACCCAAAATATATTACTTTTTTTATTATAAAAACGCATTTGGCTGGATTTAATTGGAGGCCTATATTGCGGAGCTTTTTTATAATTTAGCGGAGCTTTAATATATGGTTTTACTTTATACCGTTTAAATAAACCAGTATATTATTTATATATACCGTATAAAATATATCGGGAAATTTATATAATATATTATTAATATATTATTAAAATAATGCTCCCGTATTATTAAGGCCAAACGGGGTTACCGTTTATTCGTATAGGCCGAAATAAATTCCGAATATTATTTTCCATTTATTCCTATGGCGAATGCGTAATTTATAATAGGCGGCTTTAATATTTATTTTGGTAAATTAATGCGCCTTGGCCAAGGTCCGTAATATTTTATAAATAAGCGGCAGGGGGTAATAATCCTGGCATATAACCGCGTTTAACCCCTTATAATTATAATAAAAACGTAACCCGCCCCCCGGTTTTTTAATAAAAAATACCGGG
>JAKWBI020000694.1:0-23966 GCA_022664585.2 Zalerion maritima | reverse complement strand
CCCCCCCCCCCCCCCCCCCCCCCCCCCCCCCCCCCCCCCCCCCCCCCCCCCCCCCCCCCCCCCCCCCCCCCCGCGAGGTAGGGACGTACAGTAGCTTAGCATGGGACTGGCGCTGAAAAGTCAGCTACTACAATTACAAGCAGCTAAATAAAATCCTTCTGATGTCGCGATGCCGACGTGCGTCGTCGGAGGCGGGCGCGGGTGGGAGGAAGCTTCCGCCCCTTCCGGCAGGGCAACTGCGTTTGTCGGTTCCCAAGAACCCTCAAGTGTGGCCGAGCATGCCGAGCATGCCCGGGTCTACCCGGAGCCTCCTCCGCGAGAGCGTCGTATCCACATTCCCAAGAATCCACGTGTGTCTACGTCGGTGATAGTGGGAAGGCTTAGAACTAGGAAGAAAAAAAAAATTCCTCAACTATGTATTTCTCAAAAATTCAAGATTTCTTGTTTGGGGAAGCTACTCCCGGAAACGCCCCGGAAGCAAATCCGGAAGCAAACCCGGAAGCAAACCCGGAAGCAAACCCGGTCTAAATATACTATCTATCGATCAAAAAAGATTGATCAGTACTTGGCGAGTCCGTGCGTCCCATGGAGCAGACTTTCCTCAGCCAAGCTCACGAGTCACAGCTCACCAGGGCGGAACAAATGCGGGGTTGCGCCCCGTTTGATTGGCCAGAACCCCCCCCCCATGCACACAGGGGATCCGGGCGGCCATGCGGCTCGCTGTCACGTCCCTCACAGGGCAGCTTCCAACACATAAAAGTTCCGGCCGGTGCTTGCCGTATTGTCATCACAAACGGCATCAACCTAAACTTAGCCATTGGAACGGAAGTTTTTGAGAAGATATTGCGGGCATACAGGTCATGTTTGCAGCCATGATTATTGCTGGTAGTAGTAGCCCAGAGATGGGCCGATTCAGGACGACGAGAAGGGCTACGGGTAGCGAAATTTTCCCTGCACATGGCGCTGGCCCACTGCAGAAGCAAGTTGATTTACAGTACATAGTGTACACACAATCAATGGCAACACCAGCAACGAAAAAAGACCAATCTTTTCCGACGATCGGGATGCTCTAAAATAAAAGTAATTTAAGGATCGAATATGTTATTCTACTCGAAAAAGGGCGGTAATTTTAACGGCGTACGGCATACACGCCACGGCCCTTATTATGGCCCGTAATTATTATGTTCTCATCAACATAACAAGAGGTATTATACTAGGTTTGTTATTTTAATTTTAGTTTTCTTGAAAATATTTACAAATTAGTAAATAAGGCAATGTAGTTCTCATGGTGTAGGAGTTAAAAACTGGAGGTGGTCGTTTCTTTACAAACCCATCGTACTAACTAATATGTCTAGTGTACATGAGGGTTTTTAAAACAGACGAGCCATGTTCTTGTTATTGGACGAAGGTATTGCGGGATAATAAAAACAAGCATTAAACGGTATTGATTACAGCCTTGAAGGCAGAAAATATGTGATGCAAGAAAATAGCGTATGGCGCCTGATTATGAACCTAAACTACGATCATTCTCCACACTGTCTGCTAGGCTCATTGGTACATCACCACCGACACTCGACGCACCAATCATTGACTCATCATCCGACGTCGACGGCGTATCCTGGCCACCCGTGTTGAAGGTAGCCACGCTATCCTCCGTGGGAGCCTCCGAGCTCGCCCTGACACCACGAGCAATATCCTCACTGCCACCAGGACCATCAAATCGAGGATGGGGTTCGAACGCCCGGCTGTCCTTGTTGTAGTGTAAGCACGGCGATTTCCTCGCAATCCTGAAGCCGAGAGATAGTATACGATCCTTGCGATCCTCCATCATTGAAGGAACTTCGAAGTACTTATCCTCGTCGTCGACCGGTTCCGCGAAGAAGTTGTCAGGATAGTACGGTTCGGTGTAGATGAGTCCGCGCATTGCATAGTCCTCGGGAAGCGGATAGGGAGCTAATTCCTTCTCTGGCGCCGGGATAGCATCCATATCGTATCGGGATGCATCGGGGCCTGGCCTCTCCAGGGCCAATGTATTCAACAGCTGCGCCATAAGCTTCCACTGCAGAGAAGGAGCAAGCATCTCCATGGCATTGGGCAGCCCAGAAACGTGCAGCACAAAAACCAAAAAACAGTGTACGAAGTGCAGAACATTCGTGTCAGTATCACGGCGGAGGACTACATCCAAAGTCCTAGAAAGGAACGAGGTGGTCTTGCCGAAGAGGGGGGATTCCGGGGCGGTATCCAGCATGACGGTATCGCGGTCCTTATCCTTATCTGACTCCTGAATACAAGAGAGGAACATATTGCCTGGTTGACCGTCCTTTTCATCCAGGCAGAAGCCGAGAACGGCAGCACACAGTACGATGGCGACGTAATAGCCCATCTCCTGCCAGCGACGTGTGGACCTGGCGATGTGGGAATCAAGCCCATTTATCCAATCATCGATGTTCGGTTCCAGTTTCTCAATCTTGGTTCTTGTGAAGAGGACGCCAATGATGCGGACGAATAGCAGGTCGGAAGGAGACATACGGACAATATGAGGTCGGGTCTCGTCATCCAAGACCGGTTGGAACAAAGTTAAGATACTGTCCTTGGCCGATTTAAACGGCGCTTCAACACAGAGGCTCTTGCAATAGTAATAGAGCTGCTGCAAGGCATTCGGCCTAGCAAGGATGGCCAAATGGTGATACAGCCTTCCAGTTGTCGGGGCCTTGTCCGATGCCTTGGAATACCAGTGTCGCGACACACCAGTCCAGACTTCACGATCGCGTATGTCGTCATCTTCTATAGCCATGCTAAACGGGGAAAAAGTTGGGGGAAAAGTTAATACATGCTCCAATGTAGCCAAGGTTGGGAGCTGGGAGCGGGGAGCCTCACCGGTATCTTCCTAGGTCACCGAGACATTCAATCCATGTATCAGAAAAAGCGGGAACGGTTTCGTATAGAAGCGCCATCATACTATACGCCAAATAGATGAACGTAAGCATGTGTTCCAAGCTGGCTGGGAGGCGATGTCGAAGGAGCTCGAGAAACGAGTGGATGCCATGTCTCCACATCCTAGCGGGCATGGCGTATTTGGATGCCAATCTTCTTAGAGCAGGCGAAGCCGACGGGTGCTGAGATGCCAAGAAGAAGTCATGGTGCTCGTGGAGCAAAGTGCGATGAAGAGCTATGAGTGCCTGCCACTGTTCGTTTGAAAGGGCCAACGACGTACTTTGGCCCTGGGAAGTATCCACTTCAATGCACTTGGACTCCACCATGACCAACCCGGCGTATATACCCTTGACCTCAGCCACCAGTTGCTCTTGGCTAATGGGTCTAGTCGCAGGCTGTCTAATCATAGCTCCAACAGGTTCGTTAGGCGAAGGTCGCACCGGTTGGTTCGAACTATGAGAACTCATTTTTTGATGAGGGGGAACGTATTGACCACCTTTCCGAGGAGGCTGCTGAAGACGTTGAGCGTCCTTAGTAGGTGTGAAAGGTTCCTCCCGAGACGCAGGAGGCGGCGCTCGGCTGCGCAACGGCTTCGATTTCCGCTCTGGTTTGTTGTTCTCCTGGGGAGATCCGGGGCCGTCTTCAACTGGGGAGTTTGAAGGATGTTCTCCAGTTTTATTAGGGGTCACACTTCAGGCTAATAGTTAGTTACGGGATCGCTCATGGAAACGCGACACGACGGAACGCCACGATCTAAGTGGGGGCATCGGCACCCCTAAACAGGGGGAAATGAGTGAGTGGAAGAGGTGTGCGACAGCAATCACGGCCGAACCCCACTGGGGGAAGGCAAGCCATCCGCGCCGACGCGGCAGACAAGGGTTTTCATCGACCGAGGGCATCTCCAGCCGTGCCATGAGGGGATGAAAAAGCAAGTGGGAGTGGGTCGGGTGGTGTAAGGAAGGAACATATAAAGATCACCCATTGACCCAGCTCCAAAATGCGAAAGTTCCCTTACTCTCGTGACGTAGCTGGAGCAGGTAATGAACTCAAGTCATCATCGAATATCGACCACGAGACACCATACCCCGCATGTAACTCAGAAGCCAGGCAGACACTATGGAAGAACAGTGGCTGTGGCACCGAGCGGCTGCTGCTGGATAGGAGGCCCGCTGGAGGCTGGAAGGTACTGGGCAGGGTGGCTCTACCTCAAATCGGACTCTCTGAGGCCCGCGACGAGACACGGAAGGGAGAAGAGTCGATTTGAGATGAGTAAAATGGCGCGAAGAAAAGTGGGAAACAAACATACCAGTGAGCCGCAGTATCTTGATGGGGTTTTGGGGAATCTTGACGGAAATTTATTCTATGGACACCAATTTCGAAACTGGATTGGCAACGATGGGGCGAACCTCCCGGGCTTTGAGGGAGTTGTATCTTCGCCTCTAGGTTGGTCCCCAGTGGTAGATTTGCCGCTGCGCTGGTTCGACGGCTGAGACGACGCTTCACACATGCACTCGGCGACGGCTGACGACACGATGGATGTCCGGGATCCACGTGGTCGGTCTCGGGGCGGAAGAGCCGGATTTCTCACGAGACGCGTTTCTCGGGCCAAGATGGGCCGCAGGATGCTACACTGTCGATGCCGAGGAAGCGGGGACAACGGTGGGGTAGGAATAATGGGCCACTCTTAGAGCGAAAACGTATGTGAAGATCCACGAATGTGTGTTGTACCTGCAACGAGATTATTAGAAAGGTGCCGGAAATATGAAGTGAGGATGGCTTATGTATGGAGCTGGAGGTCGAAATTTATCTGAAGGATGGATTGTTCGCGCACCAAGTACCCAGTGCGAAAAACGGTGCAAAGGTTGCCTTGTGGGCTTGGCGGTTCGCGAGCAGCGAGATGAGGCTCTGTTATGGCTGGGGGGAATGTCACCCCCTTTTTGTCCTCTGCTGCTCGCTTTCAAAATGCCGCCCGCTCAGGCAAAGTCAAGGGCTCGAAAGCATGCGCTGAAGACCGGGCTTTGTCCTGAGTGCCAAAATCGAATTTAATCGGGCCGTACCTTTTTGATTTTTTCCGTAACAACAGTGTCCTGTAGGAAACACGATAAAGTAGGGTAGGTTGGTGTGCAGCTTCGGCGTCTAGTGGTTCTGCCCACAAAGTCAAAATGGAAAATTAAAAATTTGCCGACTGCTTGCGAAAAATCGAGCCTTTGATACGTGTTGAAAAAAAGAAAAGAAAAAAGCCTGTTCGGAAAATATAATGCGAAGGGTTAAGATGGACATTAACAGAGAGCGTTCGGGACGGGACATCATTTTTATATTTACTTCCCTAGCCCTGCTCTGTACAAAAAAGTGAATTTCCGGACGAGGGTTTACAGGCCGATGATTTTGTAAGTAGTAGTACATTAAAATATCACCATTTGCGAAGCAGTCAAAGTATCAGTGAAGGGCTCCACCCTTTCGCTGCGATTAGTCAGCCACCTCCTGCCACTATTTAGATAGCTGCCTAAGTTCTGGCAGATTCATGTGCATATTCCTGCCACTTTCCAGCCTCGACAGAAAGCATCTCTTATCTCTTATCGCGGATCAATTCTACGTTCCTTGCTGGGAAGATGGTCCTCTAGAATTCAAAGAGTTTTTATTGTCCAACAAGGATAGAATCTTTGCACCAAAAAGGTCACCCGAATATATGAATTTCAATCCTGCCTTTCTCTTTCCTCCGTGATGTTAGCACCGTCTCTCGGCCGGAAGAACCTCGTCTCCTATTCATTGCCGAATTTCCCATAGTCACCCGAACCCACCGAGAAAAAAGAGCCGTTTGAGCACATGTAACCGCGCATTTGAAAAATCACCATGTTATTTGGCAATTACAAGGCGGAAACTTTATAGCTGAACTCCACAAGTAGGCTAGCAGCTCCATAGTGACCGCCGAAAAGGCACTTTTAGATAGGCCGAGCAACGAGACCGCGACATCTGGCCGCACGATTTTTCTCACATTTTCGCAACAACAGCCCATATCTGTTCTTCCCCATTTGTTCTGACCCTGGCTTGGTTGCCCTCTCGCGTTTCTGTCGGCTCTTGATGCCCCGGCTTGAGTACTATGAAGTCTGGAGAGAAGTCCCGATACAAAAGGCAACCTTCATTTCGGTTTTCTGCCTCCAGCTCGCGTAGCCTACCCGGGAGACCAACGCCCTGGTGGATGGATATGGTATCCTCATGCTTCCCCTCGGAGAGCTCTGAGATGCCCACACACCTTCTACTAGCGACACCTTCACACTCCCTATGGACAGCGTTGTGACTAACCATTTTATTCTTTGCTTTTATGATTCCATTGAAACGACACCTCCCACTCACCTATATAGCAGAGCTATAGGCCTTTTTCCCCGTGCCCATTTCATATGGAAAACCCCAGTCCTCCACCCCATCTTTGGGGGATCACATGGCGGCCTTTCGCCCGGTCAAGGCCAAGCGAGGCACACCTAGTGGATTCCTAGACCACTCTTTTGGAAGTATAGCTAGTCGCTACCGCCTTACTTCCTAGCAGAAGGGTTCAAAATTTAGGAGAGGCTGGGAGCCTCGCCTGCCAGCGCAATACAATGGTGGGGCTAAAGCGTAGGGCTGGCCGACTTTCTTCCGACCTCTCCTATTAGGGCGATGGGATCGAGGAAGAGCGATCATGTTATCTACACATGTCGGTGAAACAGTGCACGGGAATAGCTATGGCCTCACCCGAACCGGGAGACTGCTGCCATCATAGCTCGAGCGTGGTTGGTGGGAGCGAAAAAGGACTGATGACCATGAACCTCCATGGATTATATGTAGAGCCTTGCGTACTGATAGTTATATACTAAGAAGAAAAGGCCCGTCACCAGTGCTGGGCAGTGGACTGCAGGGCGAAAAAGTCCCCGGCATGACGGGGAAAGCCTGGTTGCGAGTGCAGGCGGTGCCGAGCAGGTGGCGGGAAGCCTGGAGCTGGCCCCACCCCGCCGAGATTTGCGGGGAAGGGTGTGGTGGTGACTCTGAGCGCAAAAGTTTGGGGTACAATCTAAGATACATCTACTGTAGGAGCCATAGGTCTTACCTTGTTAACCGCGGTTGCTCTCGGTGAGCTGGAACCCGGAAAACCAAGGTGAGGCTGAACGCTGACGTTAGCCTACTTATCTAACTACCGTATGTGCCATGAAAAAATGCGACCCGCATGGACGGCAACCAACAAGCTGCCGTGAGCTCCGAACATATGGTCCCTGCACCTTGCGCCGCTTGAGGTTGGCCCAAATGGGGAACGAGCTAACCCCGCGCAGCGTGTCAGTTCCCCTGAAAACTAGCGGACCAGGCCAACATCTACTTGGAAAACGACTCACTGCTCCGCCGCGGCCCCCGCAGTCACCGGCCGTTACCCTCGGCCACTCCCGAACCCCGTCGCGCCTACGCTTCATCTCGGGCCGGGGATTCCGGGACGGAGGCTTGGGACTCGGGAAGAGACAGGGAACCAAGTGGGGGAATTCCTGAGACGAGCAGCCTGCAAAGATGCCCCGACACCAAGTGGACCAGAAATAAAGGTGGGTTGAGAATCAGTGCTGGCATTCCAAAAAAGTGGGGCGTGTGCAAATGCTCTCGTGCTTGATGAATGTCTTGCAGCGGCCGGCCCCGAATATTATGCAAGTATGTACATTACATACATTCAGAACCAAAGATATTAATCTTGGCCACGAAACAGGGTTCCCTTCGTCTGATGTGCCCATCTCGGCCGTTCTTAAGCATTTGATCGAGCTATATTTGCCAGGAATATCAAAAGGACGAGTCCCATATCCGGGACCAACTTTTTGGGGTTTGTCGACACCCTGGCTTGGCATAGTAAGTATCACATGCAGTCGCGGAATGGCCGGGCCAAACAGTTGCTGTGGCGATTTGTCAACAGCGGCATATGTCTTTGTGCCCCTTATCTGGCATCCTCCAATTCGCATGTCTCATCTCCAACCATGGCTTGTGATCTTTTGGCGTCCCCAAAGCTCTATTGCTTTGTCCTCGCTTAGGGTGCTTCAGTGTTCACTGCCCAATGTCCGCTCGAAGCAACACTCCATCCTCCACGTTCTCGACCACCTTCCCTCGGAGAGCGAAGCCCCGATGGCTATCACCGCGGGACTGGCCGTGGTTGAATGCTATCTATTGCACAACCTTCCATTGGGGGGGGGGGTAGCCTATGTCTGCTTTTGCGGGGGACTTTCCAGTCATCGTTGTCGCCATGTCTCTTCGTCGAGACGGCGACCAACAGACAGGGCGTTGGCGGATGGATGACGATGCCATCCGAAGTGTTAATAGTGGTCCACCGCGCTGTCTGTCATCTGGTAGGGGTTGGATGAAATATCTTTCGCCTTGCTGAGTGTCACGTTGCTCGACATGGTGCAAAATAAAGCGCGTCCTTTTCGTCTGGGAGAGATAAGCAGCGTTGGGGTGATACAGTCAGCATATAAGTAGGGATTTCCGCGGGTGGCGAACATAAACGCTGGGTGGTAAAAATATGTGACGAAACACCGGCTACCTGTGACCGGTCAAGGCTAGGGGTTTTGGGGGATGTTTATGGTGTAGTTAAGTCATAATATCTTCCTATGCAACATGGGTTTCCTATGGCAGCTATTACCTAGCATGGAATGTGCATACTCAAAAGGCGTGTTCTATCTCTGGTACAAGCTAGTTTGCACGCGCTAGAATGCTTCTAAGCCACAGCTTCGCTATAGTCAAGGCATGCTTGTCGCCCACGTGCCACTGCTGATGAAAAAAAATGGTGGACACGCTGCCGGGCTCCTTGTTAAGGATCAGTCAGCCGCAATCCTTTGTCCTCGCCTGATCTATTTGTAGGACGCCACCCTTGCCCGTACCCCACGGCATCCTAAGGCAGGCGATCGGCGAAATGTTTAGTGTAGTCCCTGTCGATGCGGCCAAACACTTGTGTCCGCACACTACTGCATATTTCAACCTTCTACTCCATCTAGTAATCGTCATATCCTTAGAAAGCAACCTAACCAAGGTGCAACTTTCAAGCCGCCTTGGGAGACATGGAGCCCAACTTCCAACGCGACCAGGTTTGGTGTGACAATCATGCATGAGCTGGTCAATGGATGATTTGGGTGCAGAAAACCGAGGTGGTGGGTTTCTAACTACTAGGAGAGATAAACTGCTGCAGTTTCGTTCTTCGCACGTAGGACCAGTAGTCAAGCGGACATAGCGAGGCTGCGGAGCAAAGGGTAACCAACAAGGCTCCCAAACCCAGGGTTCTCGATGCGAGCAAATAGTTATATGTGCTAACGAGTTCTCCTAGCGATGCAGCTCGCCTCACGTCGACAGTACGACCAGCCATTTCAACATGCTCTCGGAAAGCCTTCCGGCCCGACTGAAAGAACAGCTGTAAGATATTCATCCATGAGCATGCTTTGGCCTCACTGTGTGAGATGCGGACGGCATTGGGCATCAAGACTTGGAAGATGCTCTTTTGAAACCGGGTCCTGTATAGGACGCCGAGCTTAGGGCAGGACGTTACGAGAGCTATAATACGGCCATGCCCGATAGATGCCCGCTAGTATGAAACTCGCAGCACAGGGTTGGCTGGGCGGGCGCCATATTGCAGACGCGGAAGCACGCCGCGACGAGGCGCCTGTGAGGACGACGATCTGGTTAGTACAGGTCAACCCAACTGCGACAGAAGAGGGAAATGTTGTGGTGTGGAGCATTGGAAACAAGATATGAGGCCCAAGACGTGGGTGGCACTGAAGGCCCCTGTGGGCAGAGCGGCTGGGTGCCAGGCGATTCCAGCCAATGAAGTGGTGGGGTCGCCGTGGCCTTGGATGGGCGACGATGCTTTGCCTCGTTTAGTGATGGATGGCCCTGAACGTCTGTTGCCGCCCGCCTGGAAGCTTAGGTGGTGCAGTGAATTGGACGCTGCGGGGCCAAGTTTTTGCCGTGTTCGCGTTTGGACACGAGCGGGACAATCCCCCGGACCGTACATCCATTTCGTATCTGATACGATTTCCCTTTTCTGCTGCAGAAATATCGATGGGGAATTCTTCTTAACGAAATCATACTCGTCTTCTATCGTCTATCTTCAAGTCCGAAGTGCTTGGTGCTCCTAGACTCCGGTCAGGAATTCACATGCAGAAAACCCATCGCCCCCGGTTGAGCATCGACACTTCGAGGTATATCGACAAGAACATTTGAAAAGAAAACTTTAGATTAGAATTTCAGCTATCTCACCCTACTGCTTGTATATCACACTCTAGCTTGGAGAACTCTGCTTCCCTGCTGCCCCCCGAGTTTGAGATCTTCGCACTTTCCTGGACCATTTGCTAACTAACAAGTTCTGCGACAGACGCAGAGCACACCATCGACCCCTTCAAAGTTCCTCAAGAAGTTGCCGCGAACCCGGCGATAACATTCATCACAGTATTATACCCCGAAAGGCCGGGTTGCAATCATACGACCTCAAATCGAAGAAGACCCCGTTTGCCGACTCGACTCTACAATAGCCCTCCAAGCCAAGTCCCCGTCACAGTACCGTGCTCTGCCCATATACCTACCCGATACCTTGCTACTATCCTCTTTAGGTAAATGATGGGAAAGTGCATCCGCTCTGCCACTTCATTTCAGCTTCATTTGCTAGGATATTGAGACGGAGAGAATCAATTTCCAGCGTTGATGCGCGGTCTGTACAGATTCCTACCTAGAGGTAGACTTGCGAAAGTGTCGGATCCTCCCTTCTAGCCTAGCAAGGAAATGAAATGAAATGAACTCTTTCGCCGTCTTGAGATCACCGGACGGTGGAACACTTGCACTTCTTCGGGCATCCGTCCTCGGCAGTATTCCAGCCAGCTTCCGATGAAGGTCCCCGGAGGCTACGTGTATCTTGTTGAACATGGGAGGGGAGGGGCTGAAGCCGAGCAGATTGACGTTGACTTCATAACAATGGGAGCCACCCTTGCCGCAGACCTTTCTTTCCTGCAAACTTCCCAGTTTTAATATTTAGAACACGCTACTCAAGACCGAAGAGATGAGCTTGCAGGTGCTACCTAGGCGCCTAGATACTGTGCATGAGCTGCATAGGATGAATCTCGAGGTAAAAATTCGACAATGTTAAACCCAAGACTCTGGGAGTGACTGGGTACTTTATTTTCCCAAAGTTATTCAACATTCCTGCTCTCTTAAACCGGAATATAGGGATGGGGATTGTATGAACTTGGAAGTGTTGCACTAAAGGTTGGCCGCTGAAGTGGATGTGAAACTGAAATCACTCTTCATATGATATTACCAACTGCATCGCCGTATACCCATTGCCCAAGATAATATAGATTGGAATGTTGTGGGTCGAAAAGATCGACTAGTTAAGCAGTAGAGAGACGATTGGTGGTATGAATTATGTGGGTGTCTTCCGAACGACATAGGATACATGGCTGGAATGCGTTCTCGGATAGTTCCGATGGGAAATGATCGACAGGCACGCATTCCGAAAATAGCGACTCGTATCCCCAGAGTCTTTCTTCCGGACCCCTGCGACTGATATTGTACCAGCGGCTCGAGATGTCGAGAGAAGGTTGAAAATAGACCAAGACGGTTATTTGCAAGAGGGTAACTCGGCAAGAATGCTCTAGAAAATCAGCAATCGGATAGAGAGATAGAATCTCCTACCTGACGCATAGAAATCTGGAACTGGAGATATTCGCGCACAAGTCTTTGTCGTGGGAGGCTCGGCAGTACCAACGAGAACTCCAATTCCAGATGCTGCCTCGGAACATATAGGGAACTATTGAGAAAGAAAAAAAGGACGGTGTATTTTCGTCTCCGCCTCCCCAAGCCTCCCCAAACCCCCGAGTCACGATCGCCATCTCTCACGTCGAAGCGCTTGAATATGCCACCAGTCCTTCGTATGCATGGCTCCTCACAACAACCGTAACCGAGGTCGGCTTCGGCTTCCGTGACATTTCCCCTGGTTGCCTTTCAAGCCATGTGCACAGTGCCGTTGGTTTTAAATGAATTCTCGTTTCGATTTCTGCAATTCCTCGGAAGAGATTCCTCGAAATTTCACTCCAAAAAGCCTCTTCGCGTTGTCCTGCCTTCTCCGAGCTGAAATGCCGGATATCTCGTGGAAAAACAGCTCATGCGCCGTCGAAGCGAATTTCTCATTACTCTATCGTCGCCTAAGACGGTGGAAAATTTTAGCCGGCCTAGTTGCCTTGCGTCTGTATTGCGACCTTCAAACAGCATCAGCATTCACCGGGAAGATGTTTACATGTAGGTATCACGCCAGCTCGGCAGGGCACCACCGATCCATCCCGATTCGATGGCTGGGCGCGCCCCTGAAACCAACGCCCCGAATTTCTACAACCATCAGTATATGCCGAGAGTCACAGTAGGAAACATGGCCCCCCCCCCCTCCCTAACAGGGAAAATACGGGCAATAGGCCCGGCCGGCCCCACAGACACTATACACTGTCGCAGTAGGAACTCCCGAGACTCTGGGAACCGGGAACTTGAAGAGCTGATGAGCTATTAACGACGTGGCCAACCATCTCCTGACGTGAGCGAAATGACAAAGAACAACATCACCAATTGCCGCACGGGTCGCCTGATCTCACGTGGGGAAACACGAGGCACCTTCTTCACCTCGGACGGCAAGCCGTTCGCGTGTCTCATTGTGTACCAAGCCTTTATGTATCGTCTGTCTTCCCGTCCTCTCAGCACGTTGTTGCACAGAGCTGCTCGCCGGGCCATACACCGCAGACCACAGCAAATCCAAGGCGTGTGCAGGCTACCCTGGCGAATCCGTCCTCGCACAAACATTGCCTTGAAGGCCTGGAGGCGCCCGTTGCTACACCGGGCTCTGTGGGTATCCCTCAATAACGTTACCCGGTTGAAGAACGAGTTGCCTATACGGATGTTGTGCAACTGCCTGTGTATGCTGTTTGGTGTCCCGACGTGCGTACAGGGCATCCCCCGCCCCCCCAATATTAGCGCCAGAAGCAACTACGAGGCGCAAGGGGGTGATTTGGCTGCGTCTGCGTGTTCATGTTGAATGGAAGGACGGACCGGACGTTTCTTATAGCCGTCAGGCTGGAGGGCTTTGTGACGGGATCCCAAAGGATTCACGGGCGCAGAGGGTGGAGGGTGGAGGGTGGAGGGCGCTGTGTCGCCAGCGGCAACGGCGCGCTGTGCCCAGCGTCCGACAGCGTCCGACAGCCGCAGCAGGATTGCTGCATGATGCCCCGACATCGCCGACATCGCCGACATCGCCAAGCATGCAAATGCGGTTGCCTTTTGCATGCGGCTTCAAGTTCCATCCATCCCCCCCCAAACACGGGCCTACTGTTCACCGAACCTCTCGCCCGCTATGGCCCTCGACAGAACTTGACGGCGACGACAGCAGCATCCCCTTGAACCTACGGCGAAGAAATAAAATCACACTAGGATCATATTCACGCAGAAAAACAGACTCCAAGTTCAGCCACCCCCAACCCGTCGTCTATAGATGGAGGACTTCGTTAAGGCATGGATCATGCAGCCGTGGGGGAGCTCGTCAGCCCTATTATTACGTCTTTGCCATAGTGGCGTGCATGCACGATGCGGGGTTGCCGTCCTATCCCATGGCCAGGCTATGAAGCAGGCTCTGTCCGAACTGCAGTATCTATGGATGTAAACCTGTCTTCGAATAGAGTTTTAAGTCGCGAAGGTCTACATAGGTATCAGGATGCCATACCCTCTGCGCGGCGGAAAGCTGCACGCTGTAAAACTAGCAGCCCCATCATCAACAGCACGACGCCAAGCTGCAGCCTTCCGACACTATTTAAGCCTCAAGCCCATAGGAGCAATAGCAGCAGGCTACGGGGAGAGGAAAAAGCAAGCGTAGCGTGGCTTAAGACGTGATCTATGTACATGGATGGGTAGCTGTAAGCCAACATGCACTACCGAAATCCAATATCTGGGATTGTTCTCCCGGGCGACCCACTGCTGGTCCTCCCTCCCACTATCTCGGGGATGCGCATGATATCAAGCGCTGGGAAGTTACGTCCAAGAAATACAGCACCTTTATTAGGAATGCCCACCTACATAGCTACAGTACGTACCTTTCCCGGAATGATGGTGGGGGACGATCATTCCGAAGCTCCTGATTCGACCACATGCAGGCTACATCCTAGACAAATGCCTGATGCACACCCAACATTATTGCGGCACATTATAGGGCGCTACGAGGCAAGGCAATCCCCCGCAACTAGCGGGGTTAGAATCGTAGCACCGTGATATGACAACAGATGGCAAGCCACAACACCACGAACAGGAACGTGGAGATGCCGCAGATAGAACTCGATCCAGAGCGTACAATGGACATGCTTTTGTGATGGACCACACCGAAGGCCAGTCCCCCCTCCTCTGCTTGCCTCGTTCCACCCCACACTTTCCATTTAGTAAATCGACATGCACATACATCCCCCCCTCCCCCACGAGGAAGCGTGGTTGGTAACGGTGCTGTGTGCAATAATTCACCCTAGGCAGTCTATGTAGGGCAGAGAGCTTCCATGTGATACCATGTTCCGCCTCGTTTCTTTGTCTTTACCCCCTCCCTTTCGACAAGGACCAAACGGAAATCCACACTGTACTCACAATATGCGGTTGCCTGAGAATGCTCGTGTTGCGGCTTCCCTCCTTGTGCTTGCTGTTGATAACGGTGGGCTTATTGAGCAGCCATTCCATCCCGGGCAATGAAACCACATGCAACGCCAGCTGAAATGTCACCAGTTTCGGTAGAGGGCGCTTACTAGTATCTAGTAGTTACGTTAAATAAGATCTCGGTGGCTTCTGCCCAGTCCGCAGACCACCCCCCCCAAAAAAAAAAAAGAAAAGCTTCTCCAAGTTGCTAGTCAGCTAGCTAGCTAAAATACTGCTGCTTATGCTATAAGCACAAGTCAGATGAAAAGTTCTCGCTGTGCTACCTACACAAGAAATGGGGGTGGTGAATCCCGGGTCGTGAATTTGCAATGTGCCCAATATTGGTCCCTCTTAGACGGTGGATTCTTCAGATAATATCGTGTAAGCGCGATATCGGATAGTTCAACTTTATCACTGGGTGCTCTTACATTTGCGGAGGTGCCGGAGGAGAAATAGTTTGAGAGACAGGAACAGTCTTTGAGAACCCTATGGTCTTGGCCTCGGTAACTATCGTTGTTGGCCTTCCTGGACCAAGAATACTTGGGCGGTAACCAGAACCCAGTTCCTATGCATACCAAAGTACGCCCCCCGGGGGGAACGTGGCACCAAGTCTCCAGCATCGCTAAGAAGATGCTTAATAGAGGGCTTTCGATAACAGCCTAAAAACAACATGTGTGGTATGGAAACAAGCTGTTACAATCAGACAGTCGCTACCCTCAGTGGTTCGGCAGCCCCCGGCAGCGAAAATGAGAAACCAGTGCAGTGCTCCTACCCTCGATGGTGAATAGCATGGACCTGGAAGATATCCTCCAGCTAGAATAGAGACGAACAATAGAATCTTCTTATCTACGTACATACCCACACAGCATCTCCAATCCCAAGAACCCTCGTATAGGTCGCGACTCGGGAGTATACCCTCATGCAAGGCTGACGGTCTACCGCCATATACGTAAGGAGCCTCGCCGGTCCCAGGTCCCTTCGGCTAGGCGACAATGAAAGACGCTGTGATATTGACAGGGACCGCGGTTGAGTTCGTCTGGTACCTTGCATCCAGGTGGTGGCACCACATCCCGGAGAAACAGCACTGACGTAGTTACGGACAATCACTAGGGCATGGTGTCGCCCCAAATGTCCACCCAATGGCATCTACCCGTCGAAGCCAACGCACCTCAGAGTGTCGGGATACGGCACAGCACGCCCAAGAACTAGCAGCGAAGTGACGTCCCTGAAGCTACCCAGCCGTGCAGACACCCTAAGTAAGTGGTGTGCCCGCCTTGGGCGAGCGGGTTAGTACCGGGAAGTGTGGATGAGCGGAGCACGCCACCCGATCCGCTCAGAAACCACGTCCGTAGATACCTACTTAAGCACGTCCTACTATCCAGTAGCTCGGGTGTATCAATCAAATCTATCCCGGTAGTCAATTATAAAAAAAAATAACCACAAACGAAAGCAAACACGCAGTTCCGGCCACTTGTACCATGTTCATCACCCCCCCCCTCCGCCGATTCCACAGCCCCTGCCAGTCCTACCGATATTTTGCTAGCTTGCCCCGCGCTGATGGAAAGCACCGGGATCGCACCTCCCTTTCACGGGACACTTGCAGGTCTTCGAACCAAGGTCTCAGTCGCGTGGGAAAGCCTGGACGGACATCATGATACATCCGAGAGCCTTCGAGCTCCCAAATACCCACGGGGCCGCACCCTAGGCGGGAAAGTTATCGACGCACGAGGGAGTCCCCCCCCCCCCCCCCTGGCTGGAACCACCACCATGCTTGGTGCGTGTGTGTGTGTGGTCTTTGCGGGGGGGGGGGAAGCTGCAGTCTCGGAGCCGTCGCATCGCGAGCACCGGCACAAATAAGACCAAGATGCCCTCAGAGCGATCTAATCACGCGGATGGGAAACGTGGACAGGCAGTGGGTGGTGCCAAGGTCTGGGACTGCCTGGGTCTTGCCTATCGCAGGGCTGATGCCGTGATAGAACGATAGATGTGCTGCTGCAAGATGGACCACTTCTGTGCCCGGGCCCGCGGGGAGGGGGAGGGGGGCGAATCGTAGCAGAGAAGTGTGAGCACAACAAGGCGTCTTTATAACTCTCGTGGGCAGTATAGGTGGCGGTGTTTGGAAAGACTAGTCTAGTCGTCTGCCGTGACATGGCGGTGTAGAGAATATGCCATGTCCGAACACCACTCTCGGAACAAGAGAGATGCGAATATCATTGTAGGAAGAACAGATTCAAGCCTTGGCCATCCATCCCACAGGCGCTAGACATCAAGGAATCCCGGGCGTCCTGGGTTCGGTCAAGCGAGTGTTGGGTGTCTCTCTGATATCGTGTTTCAGTTGCCATCTACCCCGTGTCTATCCTCTCCACTAGTATCCGGGCGCTACAACCAACGGGTAGTTAGGTCTTAGGGAAGTGGCGTAGTTGTCTGTGCGGTGTATAACATTGAAACAGGGTGGTTACTGTATCAGGTCCGGCAAGCCCGAAGAAAACCACCAGAAATCCCGTATTCTCTTCCAACCCCAACCCAGCAAATCCGCAGGTGCCCGTGGAATATAGATCAGCATGCAAGACAAAACAAGGCCGGGCTGAACATAAGAGAAAGTATGTAAACCACCCATCACGAGGTGTGGCCAAGTATCGATAGATAGTTGGTGAGTGGGGCGGTGTGTACATACATAGTACGGGACGGTGGAAAATGATGCTCGAGAGCAGTCGGCCATGCAGTATGTATATATATGGTGTGCGGACAATAGCTAGGAATTGGGACCAATGGGGAGGTAGGTACGTAGGTACGTAGGTACCATATATCCCAGCTATATCCCAATGAATGCTAGTTTTAAGCACGACGCAGGGATTCAACCCGAAGTTCGCCCATGCTCGGGATTTGCCATCCCCGCGTACCCACACTGCCCGTCCACTAAGACTCGATATTGGAGCCATCATTTTCATAGGTAGATGGGACGGACAGGGATGGTGTCGTAATACCGAAGCGTGTGTAGATAGGTATCTATCCGGCGACGTGTGTGCCTGCCCTGTGCCAGCGTGCCTTGGATATTGGAGGCGGGATACTTAAGGTTGGTACAGTACCTCTCCGCGTGGCTAGACTGCCAGGCACTTCCTTGGGCTTGGAGCCCAACAGTCACAAGTAGTTAGGACCGGACCATCGACGATCGTGCAAGGGCCGCGCTGTTGCTGTGTGTACATAAGAGGAGGGGCTGTCGTGTCAGAGGTGGCAGATTCACTATAGGGATGTTCATACCCATCACATCACACCGCATAGGGCGTTATTTCTTGCGCATAAGAACCGAGTTCCGATGTGATACGAACCTATATAGTAGATACAGATACTTGGATAGAAAAACCCCTATCCATGGGAGACGCTTCTTGGTTTATCACGGGCCGTGATGGGGCCAGCCTGAATGGTGGGCAGGAATCCCAAGATGTATCAATAACCGAGCAAACTACACCAATATACCTCTTCACTTTGCGTCAAAGGTCTAGCGAGCTCTATCCACTCGCTTTACGATAACCAACGTGCGATACTGCTCCAGGGATGCGGGGTTAGAACTTGCCTTGTGAACGTTATCCGGAGCCATTTCAACCGGAGCGACAAGTGCCCCACGAGAATCACTCTTGCCTAATTAGCCTCTCTTTTCGTAGCAATGGTCCTGGAATGGCCACATACTCTTCAAGGCAGCCTCATCATCCACCCCTAACTCTGGCAAGCTCCGCCGGTACCTTCGTCATTCATCTCACCTTCCGTTTAATCATCAGCGACCAGGTATACATGCATGATAGCAGTTACTTGACCGAGAAACAGGGAAAAGCCCGAGAGCGGGTGAACGAGTATGCATGCACGACCGGAACCCCGGACCACGTATCGATATGTACTGTATGTATCTGTTTGTAACTGGCAATGGAAGTGGGTCGAGCGTCCGGAAGGACGGTCGTCAAGCGCAGCCATAAACCATGCCTCCTCAACCCCCAGGCAGCCTTTTCCATGCCCCGCATCCAACCATCCATCCCTTCTGCCACTGCCCTGGCAGGCTAGCTACTGTAGATAGGACGGGACAGGACACAGGAGCTCTGCAATGCGTCTAGGCTTGCTAGGGTCCTGTAGATGTGCGTATCTGGACGCCCCGGCCGCGGCGTGCGTCCATCCAACCAAGCACAGGCACAAGTGAGGTACATAGGTGTGGGACGGAATGGGCGCCCATGTGTGCGCCCCCCTGGATAGCCTAACTGCTGACCTACATATGTACATACATACATACATGCCGCAAGTATCCCGGCCGCGGTGGTCCTGGCGTGGCAGGTAGTGGAGTGGTGGCGCACAAGGTATAACCAAGAGTGGCCGACCTGATTGACGCAGGAGCGTTATTGCCGGCGGTGAGAGGCAGATGGATGGATGGATGGATGGATGGATGGATGGATGGATGGTGTGTCGTGCCCGGCTATATCATTTGACATCAAGGCGGAACTACACTACTTCCATTCCTGAGATACGTGTGTTTCCCGGCGGTATTCTGCACGATCAGGATATATATGTAGCTCGGTATGTGCCAAGCTTGTATTTTATTAGCCGCGGAACTGCCCGGACACGTATGGTATGCCGGCTAGGATAACAGCACGCGAGCATATGGCAGAGGGTAGTGTCCAAGGAAACACAGCCCATCCTATTGGGTAGCGCATGAGCAGCCAACTGGCCGCGGCGCAAGATCTGGCCGCCCAGTCCTCCGTGCTACTTTAGTATGCGCTCCGCATATGTAATATCGCTACCGCCCACGTTAGGCAGGTTAGCCTCTGATTTCCGTTACGTGAGTGATTCAGTATCACCTATCAATGATGGGAATCGGGAGGCCCAGGGTACCTCAAATTGTCGAGAGTGTCTAGACTTTCATCCTGTCAGAACCCAGGGTCTTGGCGCGGTGGAATTGCAGCTGAGTGGCAAAACGGGCTCGCCCTCCCTAGGAGCGCGAGATAGCAAGTTCATTACCTACCTACCTACTTGGGACAGCTAAGCCTTGCAGTGAATGTCTCTCAAAGGACGGACCAGTAGCCGTTTTCTCTCCATGTCTTAGGGGCTATGCATTAACCACCTGTGCCTTCGTCAGACATGCTTTTATACTGGTATCTATCACATTATACCAAATCCAACTGCTGGATACAAAAATCCGAACTCGAAAGTCTCGCCGGGTTTCAGGTTCAGATTTCAAATCCGCAGAAATGAACAGAGCTGCATCCCAATGAGAAGAGAGGCTTTTTCGCTTCCCGAGAAATGGTTGGCAAATAGATGAGGCTTCCATGCACTGACTGCCCTGCTAACTGAGCACGGCAACGAGCTTGGCCGGATCCCATGTACCTTACGGCTGAGTCTAGGGCGTAGCGGAGGGCAGGCTAGAATGGTCAAGCACTAGCACACCCATGACATCAGTTCCATAGCCAACGTCGTATTTGGGGGCTGTCTATGGGCTGGCGGGGATCCGGGCTCGCCGCGGTAATAATTGTGCCATATTCTTCCTTTCCGGTAGGTCAGGGTACCGACAGCCGACACATACTTGCCCGCCCACCTCAGTGTGTATCGAGACTCCCATGGTCTATAGACTACCAAGTAACGTAGCTTGTAGTAATGGGGTAATACTCTATGTTCCCGATGGAGCAACCAGCAACTCGTACGATGGCCATTGAGCCAGCAGAGATCCCTTCCTCCCTAGCTCCCATCATGTCAAGACCTTTCACTGGCAAAGTAGTAGGCAAAGCCAAGACGAAGAAAACTCACCACCTACCGACCATCTGATAATAAACCTAGCTCTCCGCACCAGGGCCCCTGATCCCCAGGAGAGATGTCTCGATGCAAACTTCCGATTGGATAATAACCGAACATATCTCCAAGGAAAAGTGCCAAGATGGAATGTCCCACACCGAGATCCGTCACCGCTGCTCCTGCACGAAGCCACATCAGACAGTCTTTCATGCTTAAATGAGTACTATCTAGAATCCTGAGAAGCTAAAGACCTCGCAAGCCCCGAGATTGGCTAAATCCAGAGACTGCCTCCCCGGAAAGACTTGCCCAGACGAGATTTCCTACCCCCAGGATCGCCGGCCGGTGTCCTAAAGGGAAGCATTCACCCATCCATCCCCCTTCACTTCCCTGTCGTGCATTAGCCTCCCTACTCCCTACCGTACCAACTTGTGTGCCCACGCCAGCAAGCCGAGAGAGAGCGCACAAAGTACAGGCGTGTGAACGTCTTTTCTAATATAGACAACTGATATCATCACACCTGCACGGCAAACCCAGAAAGGACGCATACATCCATCATGCCGGATCACCTATACATGCCTCCCCCATCCAACTTGGTTCCCATACGCCAAAGCCCGAACAATAGACTTGCATAACAAAATTTGCGACACAAAAAAAAGACAGACAGCCCAATCCTAAAAATAGTGCGCTCCAGTCTGCTCCACTACTGGTCTCAGTACGGCTGGCGAGGGATTGAAACCCACGCGGTCCATTCTAGCCACGTAGTTAGGTGTGTGGGAAGACATCAAATGTGTCTCTTGCCTTCCCGCTATCCGCCCATGTATTGTATCATAGTTACACTACGTATGCATGTTTCTCCTTCCTTCCTTTATTCCCCCCCTCCAAGTTCACCAAGCAAGCAAGGGGCAGCATTGCGAGAAACATCACGCCACTCTCGCATATTTCTTCCCCAGCCCGCTCCCATGTTGTCGTCCAGCCGGTGCGGATGCCGCGTTAACTGGCTCCCACAATTAGCCTAGTACGTTACGTTAGTGTATGTAGTATGTGGGTTCAGATCCTGATCAGCAAATCTTGCACATCCATCATCTCATCATATGTAGATTAGATCCAGGAAATGCAATTTTAATCTTTTCCTGCTGATTTAAATCAATTGATATTTTTAAGTTTTTCATATTATATTTATATGTAATTTCTTATTGATTATTTTAATAGTTATCCTTTATTGGGTGATAAAATTAAGGATTTTAAGTTCCGAAAAAAAATCCCCCCCCAAAGAAAAAGAAAGAAAGAAAGAAAGAAGAAAGAAAGAAAAAACAAAGGAACAAACGCATTGTGGCAGTTTTTCCTGCCCAGACCGTTTCTCATCAGACAGGGACATCCATGGCACGATGTGCTACTCGAACCCTAATACACGGTAACTAAACGATGACGCGGGGCAACTAATAACTATAGGTAGAGGAGCCCAACCCCGGATCCAGCGTCGCCTGCAAGGTTCAACCCTGCGTAAACAATGGGAATATCCGTCGTCATTGTCCTTGTTCGGCTGTACTTTTGGAAGATTTTGAAGATTTTGAAGAAACCCCAACTTTTCGTCTTCCAGCAGCTCGGGGTTTCTTTGCCCAGTCCCTGCCACCACCACGACTTTTGCCAACGGTCGAGAATCCCCCAGCCCCAACTGTTTGATTAGCGAGCACTTCGAATGTGCGCCGGAAGCATGCACAGCGCTCCCCGGGCACTTGCAAGACTGTCTCTCCTGGGGCAGGCCCCCCCCTCTTGTCTAGACTTGTCCAGTCTAGTCTTTGTCCCCTCCGGGGCTATTTTGTCTCGTCTCCCGGCTCTCTCGTCTTGGCAACAGCTTTCCCATGCCATGCGCGAGTGGGCGAGCGAGTGCTTTTCCCAAGATCATGTTTGCTGCATGCGCATGCAATGCCGATGTCCATCCCTAATAATCCGCATCCAAACGGGATCTGTGCCGCTAGTCCGGGCGCCTCCATCAAATGCAGTGAATTGCTCGCCTGAAACTTATAGCCCAAGTCCACACTGTGTAGGCCCTGCGGAATTCTACCGTGGGAAAAAAATGGGGGGAAAAATTGATACGGCAAACGTTTTTTGCAAAGCCCAAAGTTTGGTTTAGCCCCCCCTCAGAATAGAGCAGGAATGAATGTATGCTCGGCTTCTGTTGAACTCCAAAATCCAACCCCCAGTTGCGGACCAGCTTCAGTCATGTCACTTTTGCTTCCTACGCCGGGACTGGCTGGGATCGTTGTTGGTTGCTCCTACATAGCAAGGTCTTGCACGCGCCACGCGAATTGCAATGGGGCGACTGCTATGGGTTTTCGGCATATTCTGTAGCATATCTGGCGCCCATGTTTATGTCTATGTCGACCCGATGCCCGAGGCCAGCCAGACGTCTGGGCTGAACCGTCCCCGAGCCGGATGCCTGCCTACGGGCCTCCCTGTCTCGCTGCTGGACACAAGACACAAAACCAACCCTAGGCTCCCGACCTCTCCAGGCACGGTAGAGCACAAAAAGCAAGAAAAGGAGGGGGGCGTATGCTCGAACCCGTATCTCTACTTTGCTCAACCCTGTACTATGTACCTCGCTAATATGCACACTAAAGAATGTGCCTTGGGTTGGCAGGCTGGGTGTAGCAAACACCAAGAACATGCACAGCAGCATAGGGAATACATAGGTAGCTACTGGAGAAAAGGCCTCAAGCCCCAAAAGACGCCTCAGAAGACGTCCCAGAAGACGCCCCAGCGTCACTCCCCAGCAGAAAATCCTTCGAAAATGCAGTGCTGGTGGAATCCTGTAGTGGAAAAATGCAGTGAAGCTCCAAACCCGGACTTAGACAACATATCCCAGTTCCAAGCTGAGACACGAGAATTCCCTATTTCGGGGAAGGATACAGTAGATAGACCCGGTGCATGGTCTTGCATCTGCTGTAACTCAAAGCGCAAGACGTAAAAATCAACTCGGTGTTCAGCCTGGCTCATACTTGGGCATGCGCATTCATTCGTTCCTACGGTACGACGTTCTTGACGCAGCCATGAGCATCTACTCGCCACTAATAAACCTATGTACATACCCGCTGCCATGCCGTACACTTGCGCCGCCTGTCCATCCAATCCCATCCCATCCCATATCCATGGACACGTCACTTCCCAAATCCCGGAACCTACACCTTCCCAATTCTCCTGGCAAGCAAACCCAGCTTTTGCCACGCCGTGTATTCACGAACTTCTCCAGAGGCCACACGGATGAACACCCTTCCCATGTCCCTCCCTCCCTCCCCCAAAACCCCACGAGCTCCCCGCGGGCAGGCAGGCGGGCGGGAGCTGGCCAACCACCAAGGCTAACGGCACGGCACGGCACGGCACGGCACGAGCAGCGCCGGCGCGCAGGCGGGTACTAAGCACCCCGGGGGGGGGGCGATATCATCTTTTTTCGTGATTTCTGCGCACACATGGCCAGGTGCGTGCTGGCTGCTGCTGTGGGGGGGGGGGGGGGGGTTTCCTGCGAACCCCGCCCCCTCGTCGCCATTTAACTAAATACGGGTTAAATTTTTTTTATTTTTTAGAGTGTGCCT
>JAKWBI020000693.1:0-23830 GCA_022664585.2 Zalerion maritima | reverse complement strand
TCCTTATCATGTCTTCTTACCTACCGTCTTAGGGCTGGAATTCTGGTAGCGAGTGGGAGTGCGTGGACGGGAACGAGTGAATGGATGGACAAATCACCATCTTGGTACTTCGCGTCCTAGTTTGTCTCTCAGCCAGCCTCCATCCATATTATGCATGCAGCAAAAGGTCCCGCCAGCCAGCCCTGTGGCAGGCCCATCGACACCCAAGTTACCGAGTTCGTTCATAATTTCATCTACATGTCTGATAATCTACACAGCTCTATATTCACTACTATTTGCCAAAATTTCACCCCACTCAACTAGCAGTGCAGTGCAGTACAGCGCACGCTCCATGTCGTATGAGTCTCTCAACGTCTTCGTTGAGAGTTTGTACTATGTCTGTATTTGCTGATTGCTCGCTGTATGTTCAAAGAAAGAGACGCCGCGAAACGAACGCTCTTCCCATATCCACCAAAGACAAGGGGAAATAACAACTATGTACATGTGATAAAATCAACAACCATATGGAATGTAGTGGCTCTGCGCCATATACTACATAGTGCACCTGTGGAAACGACAGTGATATCAATGTAATGCAAACAAGAAAAAGCCCGAATGCTCCGCAAATGCCAAACGGTCGGTCGGCTCCGACCACTCAGGTTGCTGTCCCGCCGCGTAATCACAAACGCCTAGCAATGCATGAGTAAAAAGGTCAACCTGTACACCGACCCATTCTCGCCGACGCTGTACTTTTCCCATGCTGGAAAAATGACAAGCTAAAGATATGAGTGAATACGTGAACGACCACCGCCCCCATCAGTATATTCTGCACCTCTCTTCTCTTCGTCTCCTACATGATGAATTTCTTGTTCAGCAAGTTCCTGGTCCTTGCATCTTCGGAGAATCCAGGCTCGTGGTCAACAATGGGTGGCAGACGGTTGTTGCTAATCATTGTTCTAGGAGAGCTGGAGGCACTGTTTATTGGGTTGGCGCTGCTGGGCTCCGAGCTATTGGGAGTTGCGTGCAGTAGAGATGAAATGCTCGTTTTGTTGGATGTGTTGACACTGAGAGAGGTGTTGGTGTCGCTATGTGAGCTTCGGGGTGGTGAAACTGAATGAGCTCTTAGAGGTGGAGTGGAAGCACTAGACATGGGGCCAATGGCCGGCAGAGTTCGAGGATCTGATGTGGGCATCTGATGCGCATGTGGCGACGCAGCTGGGGCAGGATGGTGGCCCCTAGGCGACTCGATTGGGCGGACTTGGCTGATGTGAGGCGACACGGTGTGTGGTTGGTATGGAGCAAGCGTTGTTCGCGGTTGCGTGCTGGGTGGAGGAAGGGCATGTCCGGGAGGAACTGCCTGGTACATTGCTGGCTGCTGAGGAGCCGTTGTGTGAATGGGATGTGCATGATGCGGAGGATACCCAGGAACATGGTGAGACATAGAGTATGGAGGAGTGACAGCCGGCGACGGTGGCCATCCGTATCCTTGGTGTTGAGCTGCGTATTGAGTGTGGTAGGCGTACGCGGGCACTTGTTGAGGTGCCTGAGATATTGTGTAAGTCGAATTGATCATGGGCGCTCTTGTCAATGCTGGGGTTGGGTTGCTGTCTTGGAGGCTGGATTCGGGATAAAGACCCTTAACCGGTGTTATGTGACGCAGTCCAGCATCGTTCGTGGGTTGCGTAAGATCTTGCTGTCCGCCGTGTGGTCTTGAGTAGTAGGAAATGAGGTGGAGGTGCTGCCCATTCTGGGTCGTGATGGAGAATGACTGTTTTAGGAGGCCGTCTGCCTTATATCGGTATCCCTCTGGTTCGCCGTCGTCGTGGTCCTCATCGCTGCCCCGACCAGAATCGGGGGTCTTTCCGGCATTGCGACGACCGCCTCCAAACCCACTTCCTCTTTTGCCTTCCATTTCTCGGTATGTGAGAAAGCTTCCTGAGACCCTACTAGCACTCCATGACTTGCCATCAGTCCACCTCCTCATTCCAGCTTCCCGTTCGTCCCAAACAAACACCGAGCCGGACCGGATTGCACCCCTTTCCTTCTCGGATAACCTCCGTTGGACGCGGGGCAGGAGACCTAGCCGACAAGCTTCGAAGAGCTTGATGGCGTCGGCGGGCGTCCGTATTTGGCCATGGTATGTTTCCATCATCGTCATGGCGTATGCACAGTGGTGTATGGGTGAGGGTGAGGAGTGGTAGTGGCGATGATGGATCGTGGAGTAAAAAGTTGTATAGTAACTGAGAACCAGGGAATAGAAAAGAGGCAGGCACTCGTTATGTTGGCTAACGTGCCGCTTATGAAGGAACAGGCCCAATTGCTGCTGCCCCTTCCCTATTTGGGACGTCTCCACAGTCTAGGGGTGCTTGTCTACAAGTACATCGGCACCAATTCCCGAGATGGTAAACGGAAAGATTGCGCGGCGATATGGGTCAGGGATCCACTGCACAAAGTTAAACAGGAACTTAGCGTATTCCAACGGTGGTGGTGGTGGTGGTGGTCGTATTCGTGTTTTTAATGGCCCAAGGGTAGGATTGCCTGCTGTTATTGTGCTAGAAACCCTTGGAACAGTGCTATGTCTGGCGGATGGTTAGATGGCCGTACATAGTAGTGGTGGTAGTAGCAGCGCTGGGGGTAGACCCCGGTATATTGAGACGACGATGTGCAAGAGCTTGATAGAAGCTTAATGAGGGTGACGAGTCTAGCATTGAAATGGGCCTGCGACTCGTGATGAAATGCAAAATGGGGATATGGAAAGGCTGTCGGCAAGCTTGCGATACGTGCAGGGTGTCAAGGTGTGAGAGGGAACAAGGGACTAGGGGCAGACTGTGAACCATATATAATTCTGATACAGGACGCGCAAACCGTCACTGCGGAGCCCATCTGGGGGACCCATCCTGGGGCTCTGTCTGCAAATGGACACAGCAGGGCATGGCCCGCCCAGGGATGGTAATAGCGAGGGAATAGTGTGCTGCTGAGGAAAAAAAAGGGGGGGACGTGGAGGGGGTGAGGATAGACAACACCTTCAAGAGTACTGTAACTTGAGGTACAATGGTACCGCTACAATCCTTGAGCCCTGTAGGCTCGAGTATTCTTTCCCACACCCACCCGATGGCACACTTCTCGATACAAGGAGAATCCGTCCTCACTTCTTTTCTGCTGCGTACTAGATAGAGACACTACTTTATCGCAACCGCACTTGGGATGAAATCTCACTGCACTTCTTTTTCCTCCGCCCGTCCTCTTGCTCATTTGACGAGCTAGTCAACCTTGAAGAAGAAGACAGAGACAATGCGAGAACAACAAAAGAAAGGGAGCCTATGGCATGCTGGCTGATTCCTATCATACCAGGCTCTTTGGCTGTTGGAGGGTAGGTAGAGGTTGTCTTTGGCTCTCGTCTAGACTAGGCCTTGAGAACGAAAGACGGCTCGTCACCGCCGACGCCTGTCTCTAAGCCAAGACGATGAAGAACGAGCTGGCGAAAGAGGTTGGGGAAATGATGATAAAGCAAAAGCACGAACAACAATGTCATAAGTTTACACACCTTTTTTTTTCCTTTTCCTGAACTTGTAGAGTCTAAAAAGAGACGGTCGAAATTGAGGGCGGGTCCCGAAAAGCTTGGTGTCTCGAGAATGAAGGGGGAAAAGGTTGAGACAGTGGATAGTGGACGAGAAGCTTGGTTGGTTTTGGTTTGCTAGTTACGGATACGCAGTCAGAGAAGTGCTGTTTTCCACTTTTTTTCTTTTTGGTCTGGCTGGCGATGGGATGGAATGACGACGACAGCGAAAACGGGGAGGGATTATTCAGTATATGTGTGGGCCGTGAATGATGGGTGGGAAATAACAAGGCCCTGTGTCCGGAAGGTGGGCGACCAAGGGAAGACGCTGATGTGGTGTGGGAAAACTGGGGATGGCCACGCAATGCAAAGCAATGAGTACTAATAGCCCTCTATTTTTGCTGTTTCTTGTCTTTAATCCCGACGCACAATTGCAGCGTTCACCTCACAAAGGTGTGCAGAAAGAGTCAGTTGTGGATGTTGCCAATGTTGGTGCGCTGTCAGAAAAGTCAGTGCTCATCGGCCGTGGTGCCAGCTAGTAGAAAGTAGTATTGGTAGTACGGGATCCGGAACGTGGTTCTTGGTTTGTATAGGAAGAATTCCGTCGGCCACATTGTCCCAATTGATGTCCGGAGGCACTAGCGTCGAGATCGGAGCGCCGGAATGGGGTATTCGGTAGGAAAGCTGCAAGCTATTCTGGGTAGTGAGCATCAACGAGTATGAATACCAGGTGGGTGGCGAAGCTTTTAGGGTTTCTATTTCACACTTCCAGAATCCTGACGCACACGACCGTGGTATCGGAGGCAACGAGTTTTGGTGAAATTGGTTGCGGATGACCAAAGAGACTGGAAAACGGTATTTCTGCGCCGCGGAATCGAGATGCCGAAAAGGTGTAATTCTAGAATGCGGAACAAATGGCAGCTAGTCCTCGCGGAGATTGTCGAAGGGAGCAAGAGAAACATTACGTGATATCTGTGAGGGATTATGCCAGCCCGGGAATACCCAGAATGTGTCGGATGTATCGAGTGAAATTTCATCACTACTGGAAGGGAGACAGATGACAAGAGATCAGACAGATAGCAACCCGCAAGTTTAGGCTCTTTCCTTCTTAATGAGGGGCCTTATCCCCGGATGGCTGACAAGAAGAAGGAGTTGTCCATACATTGTATAGATCATGTGGTAACTGCCTACCTAGCAAATACCATGATCCATTTGGAAAGGGCCCCCAAGAGGTGATGATGCAGTAGCCAAAAGCGGCTATCGTGGGCGCAAACGGAGGATTTAAGGCAGTCCTTCAGCGCCCATACAAAATAAAATTTCAAGCTTATTTTTATGATGGCAGAGCCAAGATGTCCGCCCCCAACAAGCGCAAGCCTCCTAGGCTGCTAGCTCACACCACGAGATACGTATAGGTACTCACGCCTTGTGTGAACGTCAAAGGTACCTACCGCCAGAACAGGACTGGCTTTATCCACACGCCCCCCTTTCTCAAAAGGAAAAATTATTCCTTCTATCGTCTCGCACCCGTAGCTCATCCGTTTATAACGTTAATGATTGAGATCGAGCATAGTTTCATTTGTTCACAAATGGGAGCGGAGTGATTCTCCCTGCAAACTCGAATGCCTGCGCCTACGTACCTTGCAGGTACCTACTAGGTCATTGAGCTCCTTCCATCATCTTCAAGGATAGGAAAGTTCAGCAACGCCGCCATTCGTCATCGCTTGCAGTGTTCGTGTAGCTGGTAAAAACTGGTCGGAGACGGCGTTAAGTTTGCAGCGCCTGGACAAAAGACGCCAGGACCAAATCGTTGCATCCTTGCCTATAGCAAATGATGGCCCATAGAAACACCCTCCGCATTGCCGCGCGGTCGTCGTCATGATCTGTTTTCAACAATCGTTCTAACTCTCCTGTTATTTCGCGCGGCCCGGTTCGAACAAATACGCATATGCACAGTACGTACAGCAGCAGTAGCAGCGGGGGCAAAAGCTCTCAATTCCCAAAATCCTTCCCCTGCGTGGGTCAACTATCTTCCGTACTCAGAGGCATTAAATACCATCTCAACTATCATGTCTACGATATAGCGTTTGTCGACCCCACACAGAGAAACACCAGAAATAGTATACGCCTTGGATAGGCTCATACACACGGCGAGCGGATCTTTCCATCCATCGCCAGCTTTGCGCGATCCTGCCTCCTCGTATCCGTATGAATATGGAAGCGGAAGCTAGGCTGTGTTGGAGAAAACATAGCACACTACGGTGGCAGAGCACTGCACCACAAATACACATGCTCAAACTCTCCGCGACAAACACCGTCATATTTTAGAATACGTGCCTCCACCTTGATGCGGCGACATAATCCCAAACTTACGAGGTTATCCTTGGGAAACCGTTTCCTCGGTCGATAGCAGATCGGTGGTGCGATGCTAATGAGAGTTTGCGTCTTTTCGAGCTACAGTGCGATTTTACCATCACGACCGCCATGTGTGTGCTACATCGCCCTCGATTCGGCCATAATATGCTACAAAGGGAAGCAAACTACACAGCGCCTAGGCGATCTGATTTTAATGACCTGTCCAGAAAGTCTGGTCCTGGCGATTACAGGGACAAAGAAGATCTGGTGTTTCCCGGCCAAGACCCACTTGTCACATTTCTTTGCCCACGGCAGTGCTTCCCACGCATCCGTTTAGGGTTCTCAATTTTGGGACACCATAAAATACGGCACGGTGCTGGCCTGGCCGGCAATTGGATTGAGGAAACAAGCACTGGATATGATCGGGACGCGGCCCTGCCCCTGTAACTGGGACCATGATTGCTGGTAGAGACAAAATAACCTTCGAACAGGATGAATTGTCCAAGACGGAAATTCGTAAGCTCACCTTCCCCTTGCTGACAAATGGTTAATGCCACGACGCCGTCTTGCGTCGCCCCATGTCTCCATTTCCACTCTAGAATGCTTTCGTCGTCACCAGCATACACCTCGGCTAGGGAGAGAACAAACAACCCATGCTTCGCTAGGTACATCTCTTGGTCCGGCATTAGGTTGTTGCGATAGAGCACCACCTCCAGGAGCAGTCGACACAACAGCTCCAAAACAGGCTTCCATGTGGGAACACCAGTACCACCACTGCTTGAGATTAGTGACCTTGCAACTGCCGGGGAGTTCTTATTTCACCATCGGACAATATGAGGAGGGGGGAAGTCTGTATCTCCTGGCCCACATGGATGAAAAGAATTCTACTACATGTCAGCAAACCTCTTTTCGTTTCATACCGACTTGGTTGGAATGTGCCACAAAGGAGCACCAACCATGCCGCCATTCTTCCATACAAGACCTGTTACGGAACATCGTGTAGCGGCAACGCCTATCGGCGGGCTTGTCCCACAAGGCATTATATATCCTAAGTAGCAGCACATTGTGACATTTCATTTCTGAAGGTGAAACCAAGCAACCACGCCGCAATCCTTTCGACTTCCCGCTCGTTGTAGCTTGGCTCTGAGAACATATTAGCAGGGCATGGCAATATAATAATATTTGCTTGCTGCTAGCCACCAAGATGCACCAGAACGACTAGGTAATATCGGACGAAATTTTAAGCCCTAGTTGTTTTCGGAGGTAAGCTTAAATCCTAGAAGGCGATCAGGGCAAAGAACAAAAGAAGGAAGGGATCTGTTCACGCTGCAACATCTTGGAGGACTTTGACTGACTTGCCGGAATCTTCCCGTTCAAGATATACTTTTATGTACACAGATGTAGCAACCGAGGTATCGAGGACGGATGACTCGGATGATCCCAGCAGATCAGGACCCCCCCTAGCCATGAATCTTTTGTGTGCCAAGCCATTGCGAGTCCCATGAGCAACAAAGCAGGCTAATAGAAGTGCTTGTTCTCCCCATATGATATCAAGGTACCAGGAGGACTTATTCATCTATCTACTAGCGCCTCCTGCCCCTGAGCCTCACGATAGCATGTGTTTGATGTCTCAACCGAACAAAGTTCTTACTGCTTACTTAGTCCAGTAGATTGGGACGGTATGTCCGCGCGGACTTGCTACCATAATATCCCCGAGGATTGCGCATGGATGGGAGACTAGATTTTACACGCCCGAATAAGCGGAGAGGTGGATGTGCGAAGCCCGGTGTGGCATCAAGGGCGCCGTTCAAACTGCGCAATAATCGTCGGCTTCGCGCCGGAGGGCGACAGGGCGGCAGTAAAGTGCCCAATCTTCCAAAAGGACGTCGCATCCATGATACGTTGCGTTCGTCAAACTACAGCAATATCGCAGCGGTCCTGAAACAAAATGGAAGCTACGATGAACTGCGCGACGGCGAGAAAACTGGCGGGTGTCTCGGGATGTAGTGTACAAGATACAAGGAGGTGTGCTCGCAATTAGGAATGGGAAATTCCAACAAAGCTCGGCACGGTTTTCAGGTAAAGACAAACACTGATCCACAATATCGAGTACTGCCGAGAACTCAAGAATTCGTGATGCATTTGCGCCCGATTTTTTATTGTCTGCTCGAATTGGGTGTTTCAGCGATGTGCGGGACGACGGCGGCACATAGCACAAGACAGTAATAAGAAACAAGCTTTCTTCGCACAACGTCGAAGGCTAAAGCAGCCCAGGCGACATTTTACGGCTAGACATAATAATTAATCACAATATAACCGGTGGCGGAGTTGGACATCTGGTTGCGCTTAATTCAACCAGGGCCACCATGGGGTACTGGCCCAAAGATTACAGTAATCAAGGGGCAATGTTTGCGTTGAACAGAGCCGCAGTCGTGATCAAGGCCATGAGATACTGCGCCTGTCATGGCCCGCCACCATCTCGGCACTGTTGCGCAACGGACACAAACATGTATAGCCTCCATGACAATATGACTACAATGTACCAGATATGGATCTTCTATTGAGCACAATACATGTTTACTTATCAAGTCTAGAACTCGAAAATTCTAAAACCCCTGGTGGTTAATGTGTGCGCCGATGTTGCACTATACCGCCCGCCTCGGGATGTGTTTTCATGTGATGAATGAAATCGAAGTGACGACGTCCATCGCAGTGTTGCAGCAGCATCTGCTCATCCCTTTGTTTTTTGGCATCAAGGACACATACCGCCAGCGACCTTAACCATCTTTTCCTGCCTCTTGTACCGCGCCGGCGCGGAAATCATGAGCCATTGAACGCCAAACACCTGTCGACCTAGGTACTTTGCGAACGCCATACTCTACAATAGAAAAGGACAGACTCGCCAGAGTCTTGCGATGCGCGGCGGAGCAAGAGTCAGTCAGGCAGCCCGCATGCTGCTTCCGCGGATCGAGTTAAATAAAAAAGATCGATGCATGGATTCCCACCACGCCTGCTAGGGCAGAAAGCTGTAAGCCTGTAACGTGTACGCAAAGCCTCCGCAGCAAGTACACAACAAGTGGCTTGCGGTTTGCAAGCTCCGCATTCTTCACCTCTGAGGGAAGGACCAATCCGGTGGCAGAACGACGCTTTAAGCTTCAGAGAGGCTCGGCTGCTACGCTGCTAGTGCTGTTAACTCCTTCTTACAGGCTGCACCTGCCACCAGCTGGGCTCAAACCTTCCACTTAGGCAGCTAGGCTCCTTTCCCACGTCCCCCTCTCTCCCATCGCTTCCCCAAAGAGGAAAGATCGAATGTCGTGGTGAAGGTGTGAGGTACCCTACTAGACAGGTCGAAGTAAATCCGCCGGCATCTTCGGGGAACATTTTTGAGCTCTTGCCACTGCTGTGAAGGTTATCATCAGTCCAAAGAAACAAACACGGACGAAACGAACGTTGACTACCCGTGATACCCAAGGCTTCTACATACCCCCCATCTCGGTCGTGTCGATCGGATGAGTGGCACACCTCCCCCAAGACGTCAAGGTCGAGCCTCCCGTAGGAGAGAATCTGAGGTGAGTCGAAACACGCCGTTCACCTCGCTCCTCCCAATAAGGCGTTGGGAATGAAGTTTTCTTGTCCCTGTTAGGAAGAGGGGCGGCTCGGGGATGGCGAACAAAATAACGCGAATGGACTGAGCATGACCGACCATATTTGAAAGGATTGGTCAAGAGACTAGCAACTACCACCACCATAATGTCACAAAAATTTCCCCGAGTAAACAGCGCCAGGGTTTCTAACCTCAGAGCATCTTCCAGGGGCATTTTCTCGGCTTTGAATTGTGTGCGCTGTCATTGATCTTGATACCCAAAGCGGGATTACACATGTTTTTCGAAACAGAGTCTCATCAAGCTGCCAAAATCACTACACGCTGTGCTCCCTAACCCGGAAAGAGGGGTGTGCGATTTCTGACAGTCAAGATCCATTGCCAAGTGAGCCAGCCCTAAGCTTAACAACGTACCAACCTCGAGCCTCGAGCGTGTACCGGTACAACGATTCACCAAACCTACCACACCAACACGTTCAACTAACAACTGATGGATGGATGACCAAGGAGCTTGATGTCCGAGACTTCCTCATGATCCCCAGCTCAGCCAAGCCAAGCCCAGCCAAGCTGCCCACCGCCGACACGTCGTCGAGATTAGTAGCCTTAATGAATCGAACCAGGTTGAAAGCTTAAAAGCAACAGAGTTGCGTGGTTGAAGCCGAATATCCGAGATGCATCGGTCGTAAGAAACTTGGTGCTGACTTGGCGAACTTGGTTGGTCGGTCTTTCGAAATGCGGCCTCCCCCACAACAGAGCGAACCAGCCACAGATACTTGCTAGCCTCCGATAAGCTCCCTGCGTTTGTTCTAAGCGATGAATGATAGAGCAGGTCCTTCTTTTCGGGGTACCTTAATGCTCACACTGGGCCCCGCTGGAGGCTTCAAGATTGGTAGCTTACGAACTTCCATTCA
The DNA here is from genome assembly GCA_022664585.2 of Zalerion maritima. Taxonomy (NCBI): domain Eukaryota; kingdom Fungi; phylum Ascomycota; class Sordariomycetes; order Lulworthiales; family Lulworthiaceae; genus Zalerion; species Zalerion maritima. Next base: position 13,431 of record JAKWBI020000693.1, on the reverse strand, counting down.
AGATATTGGTGGCTAACCGAGAAAAGGAGGAAAAAACTCGCTCAAATGCACGCCAGAATCTCCAGCACTTGAGCTGCACATAGGCGAAGCGGCATCTTCGTCCCCTCCGAGATGCAAGCTCAGCCTTAACCCTTTTCGGTTCAACAGACCCTTTCGACCCTCCCTTTAGCGATGCAATATGCAGCCACTCGCTCCCGGGGCTCTGTCTTTGGGGCATTCGCTTCGCAGGTTCGGTGTGGCTAGTACTCTTGCGGAGGATGCAGTCCTGTCTCGGGTACGGCACACAGAAAGAAGCATGCCATCAGCGTAGATGGAGAGACACCGGGGGCGAGCCTGTCGCGCGTACCGTAAAATGCCCGAGTGGAACGGAAACCAAAATGGGCTTCTCTTAGCTTTACAGACGACTTCCGGAAAAGAGCTGCCACAAGGGTCCTGATTGGCCTTCTCACGGTTTAAGCATGAATTTAGCGTTGTCAGCCACGCACACATCGATTTTCGGGCTATCCATCCACTTATCATCCCTACCGCCACCATAGTGTAGGGGCCAAACTGCTCCAACCGGTTCCGCGCTAGAAGGGTAAAAAGTACGAAGCGAAGCGAAGTATGCACAGATGCCAGAGGCGAGTGGACGCTATGGACTTCCAAGGCCCTCTGAACCTTTCTACGTTTTGGGGCATCTTCACGATATCCTTTGTTGCTTACACGTAGCAACATCGCAAGCAAGATTCAGTTAGCACCTGACGGGAAATTTGTCCTACCCGCCACTTCCATGCCAACCACCTTGTTGAACTCCAATATCAAGCTTTTCCGTGGGCCATCAGCCGGAGATACTATGAGAGTCAGATCTTGATGCATGGCCAACAGTCCGGTCATTTTGTTTCGGGGTTTGCCTTAATTATCACACTCTAGCAAAATCCGAACTTTTGTCACACTGCGAACGACTGCAGTGTTTAGAGGAAATTTCTGGCGCAGGTCGGGTTGCGTTTCTACAGTCTGCTGATTGCCGATGAGAATAGGTCAAGAACCGTCAAAGCCACTCTTAGGGCGTTTCCGGCTAGACTATCGAGCGCACAAATATTTGTCATCAGGCGGCGCTTGCATCTGTTTGGACGACCTCCTTATCCATTGCGGACTCACCGGAGCTCAGTGGAGGATGATGCATGGTGCCAGTATCGTTACTAACGCCGTAGGTCATGACAAAGAGACGCACGAAGGCTTGCGGCGATTTGTCACCAAGGAGGGATTATGCCTCCAGATGTCCCAATCGCACGCCAAGGTCTTGGTCAACTCAGCTTCGTGTCGAAAGGATTCAGGAAGGAGGCGTGAGAAGAGTGTGTAAGAATGTTGATTCTTTTTCTGGGATTTTAGGGCAACTTTCTGCTGACAGAACTAGTTCGCAGTGGATTACGGTACGCTACGAGTGAGAGGGCGTTGCGGGGATGTGAGTAACAGATACCCTATCAAGGGATTGCACAACACATACAAAGTAACTCAAAAAGCGCTTGGTTTCTCCTAGACTTGGACCCCCTCTTGTATTTTGACAACCCGATGAGAGTTCGATGCGTACGGACGCACAAGAATAGGCAATGGTGCTGGGAAGTGGCGGGCTAATTCACCACCGCCACTTGGAGTGGTTTCGTGCCAGTGGCTTGCATGACACGCACCGGGAAACCAGTCCGGGCCACACCGCAGCACATTCGGTTAAAATCAATAACTCCATGTGGGAAACCATAGATCTAGAGAGGAAGGATCGAGAATACCGACTCGAAAACTCGAGGCCAAAACTGCCTTACCACTTCTGGCAACCTTCATGACTCGGAGAATGCCTGGGAGTTTTTGGGTTTCAAACCTCTGGCAGCGCCAGGGACGGTAGCCGGTGTGGGTCATTGTGGGGAGAAAAATCTAGACTTTACGGCAGATGTTGGTGGAATACAGATCCGTACTGCGTACAGGTACGGATGCCACTTGGACTCCAGCCAACAATTCTGCTCGAAAAACTAGTTGTGATATCGGGGGTTTGCGGATACGATGATGGGACCTTTCCGAGCCCCCAGTGAGGGAGGCGGGATAGATCCGACTGACTATGGTTCATTGACCCCCGTTTCACGGACCTAGATGCCATTCGCGAAAGCTACAGGGTCAATGGCACTTTCTAAGATCGACGAGCTTGAGAAGGTTTGGGGTGTCTCGGTGACAGAGCTTAAGAAACACTTGAGCACTGACTAGACGGGAGCATGAGTCTTTGAGGAAGTTTAGAGTTTAGACCGAATATTCTGAAAAGAGAACTGATCTTCTAGCAGGGTTTAAAACGGCATTAATGTCGTCCAAATTCGTCCGCTGTCCAATCCTCAAGCATTTGCACCCCAGCCACCACTCGACAATGCAGTGCAGCCCAAAGGAGGTGTCGGAAGGAAAGTGGGCGCCAGCGGGACAGGAAGCCGCGAATAAACAACGATGTCCAACCCAAACCATATTGGCCACGGTCAAGAATCCCCAGGACCGTAACAGGTTTTCATGAACGGTGACAATGGGTTAGTCCGGCGCCGTGAAACTCCGGTGAAACCTTAAACGATTCTCCGATGGAGTGGAATCGTGCCAAGAGCGTCCGTCCGGAACCGAAGTGGTGCTCATATTTCGCAGGCGCTTCCGCCGAGAATGAGCGACACTCTGGACGAAGCCAGAATGGGCGAGACTTGTAGACTAGCCTTGCGGAGAATCAAGCATTCAGGTAAGCAGCCCAGGAGGTTTATCTCCGAACTTGAATTCTAGTCTGGTCGTCAGTGAGCATCGCGGCTAGCATGCTGGTGGTACTAGATCCGTAAATCCTTAAATACGACGGGCGTTATTGTTTATCACTCTCCTTCTTCTCCCTTCTTTTTCAAGAAGAACAAACTAACGTGAACAATACGGCAAGATGCAAGCATCATCAAGATAGGTGATGACGGCTAACTCTAAGCATTCCCGCATTAGTGGCAGCGAACGCCGCAACCTTAAAATGGATATTAGTGGGCGACACATTCGTTATCTTGGGTACGAAAGCCACTCTCGCAACGGAGCTTGATGGGTACTGGATGCTTCGATGTAGCTATCGTGGGGCTGAGCCGTGGATTATGGTGATGAGTTGGATGGAGAAGAAGGATGAGGCTTTCAGAGCCATACTAAAGCAGAGATCTTTGACAGAGACGAGGTGCTGTGTAAGAAGAGGCCGCTAACACGCTAACACCCGAGGGGATTGCAGTAAGCTTTGTTGGGGGCCAGGGCGCCCGCTTCGGGGTGGGCAGGCCGTAGCAGTTTGGCGCAGTGGTCCTTGCTATGTACAGTAGCTACTTCAGCGGCGCAACATCGCAGCGTCATCGCTTGCGTTACAAGCATCAGCAACTCGAGGCAAATGTACCCAGCCAACCATCAGTATCGGCAAGAGCACAAGTTGTTGGCCACTTGTCGAGCACGCTTCCCCATTTTCACACTTCTTCAAGAAGGGTAATTTTGGCCGTTATCCGCAGCTATGTGAACTGCACTTCGTATGCGGACATGTGCGTGCTGCTAGGGAAACAGCACCACGGAGCTTATCGAGGGATCTCCGTTGCATTTGTGTGTGTGTGTGTGTGTGTGCGTGTGATGCGCTAGTAGTGAGCTACCTTGCATGCTGAGGTACTTGTGCGACTATTTGATATTGATGTGATGAATATTGAATACCACATGCTGTCGCATGGGAGTTTTCTTTGAACTTCCTAAACTTTCTTGTGGTATCTGCCGAGGCGCACCAGGACCAGTTAGGTTATTGGGCATATGCTGGTCTGGACGGAAGAAAAAAGGAGAAGGAAGCACGACGAAGGGCCCTCGGCTTTGGGGGCTTTGAGGTTCTGAGGCATCTCCAGCCGATGGAACATCGAAAGCGTCCGACTAAGTAGGTAGATGTCCACCGCCGGGACTTGGTCCCGCAATCATGCTATCAGTGTAAATATAAAGGAGATAAATGGGGTTAGCCAGCCTGGCAAGGGGAGTAAAAGGAGGTCGATCGACCCCTTCCCCCTCCCTCTCACTCTCCCTCTCCTCTCTCTCTCTCTCTCTCGTGCGTAAAAGAAGCGAGAGAAAACTCCTAATTGCCTATACTAGAAGCTATGGTCTTCGACTCGCGGAAGTACAATTCTATCAGAGAATCGTCATGAATATGGTGGTGACATGTGCATTTACCGAGTATAGCCATCCGCGGTCGCGATCGAAAAATGTCCAGGCGTGTCCTTAAAGGCCGAAGGTGAGGTCGATGTCGTCACCCGTCCTTTTTCGGACGAGCAGCTGCAACCGATGTTGCCGGCAGATTTCGGCGCCCGCTCCTGCCAAATTCCCGTTTTCCTGATCCTCCCATCACACCCGGATGCTGCGGAAGTATCGGTACCCGAGTTTGCTTTTCTCGCCTCGCAATGTGAAGGTGAGAATAGATTTCTTGTTCGTTCTGCATCGCTGGTTTCTAAATTTTCCGTTGTCCGGGGAGTGTGTGGGGGGGGTACGGTTGGTCGGCAGGCTTTTCCGCTGTACTGATACTACTACACAGAACGGTTGAAACTCTTACAGCGCCATGGCCTCCTGTTATGCCGCCCAGAAGTTAGAACCAAAAACAAACTTTATTGGGGTCTTTTCATATTAAGTCATGTCGTGTCGTTTGTTGGCCCGAGCCAGCCTAACGATTGCATTCTCCTCGGTAGCGTTGGTGGCCAGCGAGGCCGCTGGCACATCGAAACTTCGCAGCAGCGCGCCCTGGGCGGGCCAAACGGCAAAAACGCCGCCGCAAAACGACAGACTCCGAGTCGTCACAAATCCAACCCCCACTTCAAAGTGAAGTTTGCCCCCCCTTTTGTCAGGCACAGCCCCTCGGAAGAAATGCCTCTTGATGTTGCAATTTTTTCCTATGCTGCTGGCGTGATACTGCCACCGTCCAATGGAACAACCAGCAGACAAGTTATGAGCCGCCAAACAAGACGTCAAAAATTATCAAATCACCGCCAACCCCTAACGGCACCATGACACGGCATGGATGACAAACAATAAGGTTGAGGGGGGGGCCTGGGGGCCGGCATTCAAGTCTTTAGACTCTATAGTTGGGTCGAACGGTACGGTTGGGGGAGGTGGATCCTTCCTTTTAGGGAAATAAGTGATGACGACGAGTGCGGCCCCCCTGGCACCAACCAAAACCAAATAAACAACGGACCGACATCTCCATGACCCCAACCGTGGGGCGAATTTTGATTGACCATGGGGTTGTGTGTCCAGCATCCCCCCTTCCTTCTGCCGGGTCAGCGCAGCATTTGCATGGCAACATCCGTTCATATGCTTCGTTAGTGCTGCATCCTGTTTTTTTTTTTTTCATTTTTACTGTACTGCTGTATGTACTGTTACCATCCTATTATGGCTGGTGACAGCGGCCGGTGAGAAGCAGCCAACGGTGCTGGGCTTTCTCCTTCCTTTTCCAAGCTATATTCTTGCTAGGTAAGTATCATATCTACAAGTTTTGTAGCATTGATGATGATGATAATGAGACGGAGCAGCCGGTGTCTGGGCTTAGGAATGAGAATGGTACGACCTCCCTCCGTACTGCGCTGCAGTGAAGTACATTTCCCAGCGTACGACAGCATCGCATTTTTTACATTTTGTGTCGCACGGGAGTAGTGCACCATCCAAGGTACTGTACCTGGGGATAAAACGGCAAGCGCCCGCTATGAAAACCGTAATGCCCAAGTTTACCACGTTTGAAGTGGGGGGAGGGGTGTGTTGAATCACAACATTTGATTGGCTCGCTTTGTTTCTTGTCTTCCCAAGCCACACCTTAAATGTTATTTCGTCATCCCTATCGTGGTACTCTTTTTTCTGTTTGTACCACTGCACCCATCGGCTGCCATCCGTTCTGGGCGTGCGAGAAAAGAGCGACAGGTATAGAGGTACCAGTACGACCGAAAATTGGCGTCGCCATTGCACTCAGTGAGTGATAGTGACTGAAAACCTAGGCAGGCGCAACGACAAACGACCAACAGCCCCAGGCTTTTCTCATCAAGAACCCCGCTGTCCAGGACAGGAAAGAGATACAGTTTTAGCTTTAGCCTTCTGGCGTGCTGGTTTTGTTAGTTTCCATGTATTTCCCTCCCTGGCGGCGCGGTGGCGGAGACGGGTGCCCGCGTCTCGTGGTCTGGTGGTTCATCGCTAATCTGCCATCCCCCAGCCTTTCTTTCCTCCCCTTCTTGTGAAATTTTCTCGCCACCGAGCGCCTCCTTGTCTTTCGGTGTCGACTTCGCTGAATACGCTGTGACAACATATACCTGCATAGTGCGTGCAGTGTCTCTCTCTCAGCAAGCCCCGTCTCGGAATGCACTTCGTCGGAATCGTGGGGGGTTTTCCAATCAGCAAGAGATCTAAACGGGAAGAACGGTCCATCGACAATATCGCCCGATCAACTGTTACCTGCTACCGGTTAGTAACCTACAGTACAGTGGCGCGGTGTGGTCCTTGATGAAAACGGAGAGGGAACCTTCAGCACTCCTAGATCGAAAACTTGGAGTACATAGGCCCACCTATTCAGCGCTAGAATAGTGGCTAGACATCTAAATAGCGTGCTGCAAGTGGGGCTCCTGCACCCCCCAACCCTTTTCTGCACAGGATAGGCCCATTTTACCTACCTGGTGCCCGCAGGGTGGGAGAAACTACTGATTCCTGTAGTGGAACGCGCACTCCTTATTGTGGTGGTTGAATGTGAGAAATGGCGATTCATGCTGGTGATTGGCTGGCTAGTTCAATGACACTTCTGCAGCCGCAAGGCCTACACCTCCTCAACTGACAGAGCAATGGCTTGAGGGGCTTCGTGGTTGGATATCGAAAGAAATTGAGGCGCTCGTCAGGCGACGTGGGAATTTTATCCTTTGGCCAAGTTATCAGTAAATACAGACTACTTGATGGCTCTTCTTTGAGGTGTTCGTATGCATAGGGCGCTGGCGCCTGGACTTCAAAAGAGCCTAGCGTAGCCATCTTGTCATCTGCCACCCCCCTGTTGGGGCGCCAGGTGAGGCTGGAAAACACCTACATTTACGATATGCTAAGTATGGAAGAGAGGGTAACTACGAGCCAGAAGAAGCAAGACAGCAGTGTGGTGGATGAAAGCCAAAGCGCGGAACGCTGGAGAATGATGGACATATGGCAGTATTCTGTTACCCATCCCATAATCTGTATACCGAGAAAAGACCCGGAAAGAAAAAGTGCCAAAGTACCCAAAACCTTATTTTGCTTAAATCTCAGAGGCCTAGAAAGCCAACCCCCAGAGTTTAATCAAATCATGCAAAAGCAGTATCATGTCCAAGCCATAAGACGGGGCTGACAAAGGTCAAAACAAATTAGCAGACACCCCGAATCCTGATAACCTACTAGTCTTTCGTCTCCCCCGAAGCACCGCGGCCGGATGAAGCGTGTCCCCATTTCTCCAGATACATTACCCCATTACGCGTCCGCGCATCCTCCTCCGCACACTAATAATACCAGATAGCGCACATAGTTCCGCCGATGCCAAAGCTCAACATATATTAGATGCATTTTGTGCTAGTAGGTAGTCATGGCCAAGAACATGTATGACGACTACTGAAACCGAAAGGATATTGCAAACAGAAACTGCTTGTAGCATTTCGAAACCATCCCCCCCCTTTTCCCCCGGCCCACATCCCGGACCCTCGCTCGGCAAATGTCTATCTGCTTGTATTTATCAATATCTGGTAAATCGGCGGCTCACTCGATATGTGCGTTCGGACGTGTTTGTTGTTGTATATAACACGCATTAATAGTAATACACTAAATATTGTGTTTTATTATTCTTCACCACACCCACGGTGATACCGCGTTTTTACGGCGGCCGGACGGGGGGGGGGGGATGGTGTGAAGATGCGCCACGGTGTAGCTTGGAGACTGTATAGGGTTAGTTTGTTTGCTGTCGGACTTGTCATGGTGAACGTTAGTCAGGGGGACCGTGGAGGGGTGAGTTCAGGACTGGATACTGTATATGTAATACAGGATGTGTATATATATATATATATATATATATATATAGCGTCGGTGGCTAGTCTTGGTTCGCCCCCAAAGTTCCGATGGCTGGCTGGCTGGCTGGGATATAGGAAGTCTGCCGGATATGTCGACTAGGCACTAATAAAGTATTATTCAGGAAAAGCTCCCATAAAGCTTATATTGCTCTTGTGGTGTGAATGTAGTATAGAAACGGTATAGTTCAAAGTACCGTCGTTTTGCTTAAACATAATCACATTCCTGATCAGATATCTATCCCACACCCGAACATAAGCTTCCCCCGGAAGACTTCGGGGCGCACGTTCAGGGCGCACGTTCAGGGCGCACGTTCAGGGCGCACGTTCAAGTCATGACGGCCTTCGAGGGTTTAGGCCGGATGATTAAAAAGAGTGCATGTGAGAATCCAAACGTTCTTCCTTACGTAGGTAGCTGCTCAATGCTGGTTGAACCCATGTTCGCATTGAGTCAGTCGGCCTTGTTTGAGGTAAGCTTACATGTGAATATCGGGTTGTTTTTCAATCTCTATAATCGAGCTATGATCAACCCCTGCTAACCAAGAGTAGCGAACGATCAGCAAGAGTTCTACCTACCGCTATTCACCCTGCATTGCGATAGGAGGAGCGGGAATAGAAGATATGTGAGATAGTTCGGGGGACAGCCGCGAAAGGAGGTCGCCATCTGGCCTAAAAGGCTCAAGTTTATGGTTTAGGGGACGCTGCTTTGTAAAAATTGAATAAGCATTTTATAATAGATGTAAAATAATACACGTACCGGTCGTGGGCAAATGAGAATTATAAATAATTTATATATTAATACTATTTTGAATTATGCAAGCCTGGCAGCCGCGGAACGGGTATAAAGCCAGGATGGTATAATTATAATATAATATAAACTAACGGTTTAATAAAACCCGTTCCAACCTGGCTGGATATTTTCAAACGTAGCATACACTTACCTAAGCTCAGCACTGCAAACGAGAAATTTGAATTTGGACTCCTGACAAAGCAGAGAAAGAAAATAGCTTACATGGAGAGACTTTTCTCCAGGCACTTGCCCAACTGCACCCAAGCCTTTTCTCGCTCGGATCTGCGGAGTTGGAAGACTTTTTCCTTCTCACTCTCATCGCCTGTGCATTTATGACTCTTTTGTTGAGGCTAAAAGTGCAGTGCAACCGGGAACGGATGCGGGGTAGGGGGGAGGAAGGTTCCTCTTGTCAGCCCCGAGAGCAACTTCAAGATGTACAGACAGCAGCCCTATATGGTAGACTTGTGCCAGCGAAGCTTAGATTAACTGTTGCAGTTTTGGAACGAACCAGCATTACAGTACATACGTAATGTATAGGGCAATGGGGCCACGCACTGAGAGCCACTTCCACAAAAGCTTTCGACAAAAGGGCGCTCTCGTTGACGATATCTCGCGCAAAACGGACACATGCAAGTCCGACGCCACAGGACGCCAAAAGACCCTTCGCCGAAAGGACACTTGTCCCCGTCGTTCAGAGGACTCGGCACAAATGTGTTCTTTAATCTGCCCATGTGGCTGATTCCTATTTGCGCCCCAGCCTTGCCCGGTCTTCATTATGGTTCGCTCTGTTCCCCGAGAGCATATTTGAAAGTATATGCACATTTTGATTGCATACATAAATACGTTTATTCCCCGGAACCCCGCCCTTCTCCCCCAAGGCCCCCCGAGCTCACCGATCCCACCCCCGGGTCCGTCATGACTCGTGCTTCTTTCTTGCAAACGTCGCGGTAAGTCCCGGCATCTACGGATGTCGCGGAGTCGACGTAGAGGGGAAGTGACAGCGACAAGTGACATATGAATGGTGTGAAAGTGCCCGCGCGGGCACCGGGTGTTCTCCAATATTATATCTGCGACAAGCCTTTGTGCTGCACGGCAACGGTGTGTACAGTGGCAACAGCACGTATGCGTGAATGATTTATCAATCTGACCGTCTCATCCCGAGACTGACTTGGCTGTCCCTTCCGGACGCCGAGCTGTACATGTAAGACCCTTGATATCACCGCATAGATTCATCACACACACATTTCTGTCTGGTTGCCGAAACCCCTAGACATCACTGCTGCGGCATATACCAACGCGTTATTGGATCAGATGCAAGAGTTTACAAATCCAAAACTTCTTGGCCTGGGAAAGACCGAGTAAAAAGCATATTCCAATCTTGGCCTCTAGCCTCCACGCACAGTATGTAGACATACGCTTCTCTACATCCCAACCAAACGCCACGGCCAGGAAAAGACTGCCTGCCGCATTTCCGCCTTCTTTATGGTCCCACGCCCCCTCCCATTCTTCTGGCGACGGGAGATTGGGCACATCCATCAATCAATCCATACAAGGTTGATATGCGACTCGTAAAATAGAACCTAAAAAGGAGCTGAGAGGTGACGCCACGGCGCGGGAAAGGACCACTGGTGGTGCCAAGATGGAATCTAAGCAACGGCGTCTCAAACCTAGATATGCGCCACACGGAAGCCCGCCGCCGTTCGCGACAAGAAAAGGGAACTTGAAAGTGGTTCAGGTCGACTCCGAAAGCTGTCGTTCCGCGGCGTAGTAGCTGGCTCGAAATTAATGATCACCAAGATGTAGTACCTGTTGGTTGGCCAGTTGCTGCTAGCACAGTATCACGTCAGAAACTGTCCTTCCAAATCCCCCGCCGCCGCCGCCGCCGCCGCCGCCCTCGCCACACGTCGGACTGAGGCGCAAGGCCAGGCTGCCCATCGAGACATTCGCGGCGTGCGTAAGTAAGAGCTGAACGGACAACGAATAACTATGCAAAATGCAGAAGAGCTTTACATCCTCCATCCTCCATCCCACAAAACTTCCCCAGATCTTACACAGGAAAAAAAAAAAATTAGTACGTTAAGAGGCGTCAGATACAGAATGATCCTACATAGCTACATAGCTACCTACATTATGTACAGGTAGGTGCGTAGGACAAGAAAATTTCATCATGTATGTCTATCTACCCTGGGCACCTCCCACCACCCACCGACATCTCTCTAAAAAAAAAAAAAAAAAAAAAAAAGTCACAGTCCAAGCCCGCGAAACCGGGCCTGAACGGCGTGAGAATCTCTTGCCGTGCCGCCACAGGTCTACGGCGGCGTGCTCGTGGTGCACAGCGGTAGAAGTATCAAAGGCACACCAGCGAAGTCTCCTACATGGCATAGCCATTATAAAACACCACGTTTGAAATAAAAATTACAAGAAAGCCAGAGTGAAAGAGCGCGCGCGCGCGCGCGAGCGTCGAAACAGAAAAAAAAATAAAAAATAAAAATCCACCTTCATATTCGTCACATCGCGAATTTGCCAGCGGCGCAAGACAACCGGGGGTAGGGGTAGGGGTAGGGCGGGCCTTCCACCAACGCGCAACCCAGCAAGGACTTTTTCTTCCTGTTCGCTATTTTCTTTTTCTGTCTTTTGCTTCTCTGCTCGTCGCATTTTAGGGTTTTGGAATTAGGGTTTTTGGAGAGCCAAAAGAATGTATACGCGGGTAGGTAGCACCGCTTGAAGTGAGTGTGGAATGATTGCCGGGCTGGTTGATGAGTGGTGTTTTCGAGGTACGATGCAGCAGGCAACCCAAGAAATGTCCGAGACGGTGTCTCTCGCCGCGCGAGTTTGGTTGGCTCCGTTGTTTGGATTAGGGCTGGGTTGAGGCTTCATTCAGCAGGCTACTTTTCCAGTGGCTGTTTGGATGGAGGGGGCCCTTATTAGTGAGCACCATCCATTGGGGGGAAGGGGCGGAAGGAGGGCTGAATGAATACTGACTGTACAGCGCCCTAACATGCCTCCTGAAAGTCGATCGAGGCTCTGGAGTAGTCCACTACCTACATATGCACCTACCTACCCACTCATCTTCGGGAAGTCAATTCTGGAAAAAAAAAAAACCCCCCCAAAAGAAAAAAAAAAGCCCGTTAAGCTTCACCTACCACCACCCACCACGTATAGAATGGAAGGAGCTGGTGTAGGTGCCGCCAAGCAACACCCACTCGTGCCGTCCTAGCCGGGTGAGATGAGGTGGGATTTGAGTTCGGAGCCCCAACTGGATAATTGCACACCCCGAGAGCACTACTGAACATGCATGGGGGGAAAGGTACTGCTACAGCCATCCAGATTGTTTGGGGGGGCGTGAAGTTTGTGTGAAGTATAGGGACTTGTAAAATAGCGCCCAGAGCGCCTCGGGTGATGACTCTTCGACGAAGCTGATGGGTGCTGACGAGCGCTGAGGTTATAGGGGCCTAAGTGGCGGATTTACAGCACGCACCAAGGCACACCTTTGATGTTGCTAGCCCGCAATTCCAGACTCGTAGGACCTAAAAACACCGAAAATCCTTTCCCCTTAAGGCTGCTTCCCGCCCTCTTATTAGTGCCCTATCCCAACCATCCACTCACTGCCTCCAGCTGACGTTCTTCAAAGCCAGAAGGTCTCAGATTTGAGCTCTCTTCGAACCCTCCCTCGTCGTCGTCCCCCAGCCCAGCAGGGCCAGTAGGGCCAGCAAATCAACTTTCTCGAAGAGTCCAGCTGAAAAGTACATGTGTCTCGAAAAAAACCTGGAAATGAGTCCATCATCTCCCGTCTCCAATTGTGAACTTGTGCCGTTATATTCCCGGCTTCCAATGGAAAGTCCAAGTGGAGCATGAAATCTTTCTTCCAAGCTTCCCACCGACCGTTCACAGTGCCAGAGTCCCCATATCTGTGTTCCCTCCATCACTTCGAAGGGTCCGTAGTGGGATCTTCCTCCGAAAACAAAACTCCACATTTTGCATTGAAGTATTTCTTTGCTTTTTTTGTCCCTTTTCTCAGGCCCCTCTCTCAGGCCCATGCCCCATACCATGACATATCTACTACGATCAGTGATCACACACACATACACACACACACACACAAAAAAAAAAAAAAAAAAAAGAAAGAAAAAAAGAAAGAAAGAAAGCCGATCAGTATTTCCCACAAAAATGCGTGCGGAGCGCCGCGGAGGCTAGAAACGGAAGCCCCTGCACGGCCGCGCACACACACACACACACACACACACACGCAGATGCGAGCGAACGGATACCGGGAGGAAGGACGCGCCCGATAAAGTGTGCACTATGCTATTGCGCTACTGCACCACCATGTTTGCCGTGCGTGCCATTGTCTGGTGGAATAGAATATGTAGGATCTATTGCCCCCCCACACCTGTGGCGCCATTTTTGATAGTGTCAGAACTCCTTTAAGGTTCGGTTACCGTAGTTTAGCAGGCGAGTTACACCTGCTGGTGTCTGCATCTTGCCTTGCCTTGCCTTGCCTTGCCTTGCCTTTGCCTTTGCCTTGCCTTTGCCTTACCTTGCCTTGCCTTAACGCCGGATCTGCTACCTACGGAGCAA
>JAKWBI020000692.1:0-23997 GCA_022664585.2 Zalerion maritima | reverse complement strand
AATTATAACAACCCATGGGGCTCCATGGGTCCGCCCCATAAAACTCGTGGGGCTCCATGGAACCACATAGGTTTTATAATATGGTCCCATGGTACCCCACCATTAAACCCGTGTGGTTCTATGGGACCACACAGAAATTCCGTGTAACCATATGGGTAGCCCCATAAAATCCGTGGGTAACCCATGGGTCCCCATGGGTCCCCATTGTACCAGCCAGGCTGGCTGTCTTGTCTGGGTTCCTCCCACCACCTGCCGGGAACTTGAACTCGAACCACAATAGCTCATCCAGACACCAGCAGTCAACCTTGAAAAAACGTGGCCCCATTTTCGGAAGAATGCGTTTGGAACGGCTTGAAATGCTGCATCATTCTATATGCAGGATCTGGGGGGAGAAAAGAGTGCGACACACCGGATTTGGTGACCTGACTAATAATCCCCGCGTTGAATGAAATATTAGGTCCGGAAGCGAGCTGGTTAACATCGATGGATGCTCCATCGTACAAAAAGCGAGAAAGGGTTTCACGGCTCTCGCAGGCCAAAGTTCTAAAGCTTAAAGTGAAAACATATTCTATCCGCCTCGACAAGTTTTCGAGAAAATCAACTGGATCGCCTTGCTAGAGCAGAGCAAAAACCAAGTTTTAAGCGTGGTTGAGAGACAGGCCGTCCCTCCCACACCAGAATATTGCAACGACCTCCTCTTCCCCGTCGGGCCGGAAGATACGATATTTGCGAATACCGATGGAATGCCATCTCTCAAGCTGGAAAGGCAGTCGTGTAGACCTGAACTCCTACTCGAGGAGACAACACTCAGCTCCACAACAACGATAGGAAGATGAGTTTAGCGCAGGCGGTGGTGAGGAAGCAGGTTGAGGTGTTGCAAGACTAGGGCGCCAGGGGAAAAGACGAAATAACGTTCACTTCAAAAAGAATGAAGCATCTCTTCCAAATTCTGGATAACTACTTTTTTTCCTTTGGGCCTCTAACGTGTTTCCCGAAGCGTATCATTCTTATCTTGCTCAGTTCCAACATCGGCCTCTCGACGCTCCAAGCAGGTTTGCGGTGACGAGCGATCTTGATCCTGACCTGAACGTAAATAAGAGTGTTACAATCTGGCTTTGTCCACCCACCGGAGAGGGAAACTAAGCTTACGGCCTAGCACATCTTGTCGAAAACCTGGTTCATAACATGTGCCCTGCTTACATAGCTTTATACAATTGTCCCGGGAAAGCATGTAAAAGCTGCCTAAGAATAGCAACAGGCACGAGCGATACTTTTCTCGTACACTGTTGCGTGGGCAAAGCTGCATCAAGCGGCCAGGAGACTATTCCTAGATGGAATGTCCCGGGCGTTGAGCTCAACTTGAGCATCTGCCCATGTTGTTGTTTTATTCGCAGTATAGGTACTAGGATGGGGTATAGAGGTCCCGAATCAATTTTCTGAGCAGCTGGTTGAGGGAGAACTAGTATGGGGAACTCGAAGGGATGCAAGATTTGAAGGGGATATATACAAAATGATAAGGAAAGTTGAGAAGATCCTGGACGAGGAGAATAGATGGGTTGGGTATCTGTTTAATAGGGCCGCTGCTGGCGTGGTCCTGTGGGAGGGGAGGCCGTTTGTGAATCTGGTGCTACATAAGGATATACGAGAGAATGAGGATAGGATTGATGTTGAATAAGAGAAAAGGGGGCAGGGCCAAGGGAAGAAGAAGAAGAAGAAGAAGAAGAAGAAGAAGACTCGCTCGCCGAGACTCGAACAGCTGAAGCATCTCACGTGGCTGACAAGACAGTGATACGGCGGTCCTCCAACAGAGATCCAAGAGGGTAGTAATAACGAAGAGGAGTAAGACTCCTGGTTTGCGTACAGGTGGCTAGGGGAACCGAAGAAGTCATCGGGCCTGGAAGCTTCTGGGGTAGACAACTAAGGGCATATTGGCTGCGACAACTCCTTTCGCCTCGGGGCCAACGGAGGACTCGGATGGTGGTACCGGCAAGACGAAGAGGGGAAAAAAAAAGGTGGGATTCAGTCAACTAGAGCTTAGATGAAGGAGCACCTAAGAGGAAGAGGATTGTGAGACTTTCTGCCAAATATTGATGGAGAAGATAAGGTGAAAGCTAAAGACCACGTGGCACTGAGGGGTCAGCTACGTCCGAAGGAGACAAGGTATGATTAATTTGCTTCTATAAAGGTTGCGATTATCACGGGTATCAGTATGTCCAAGACCCCATATACACTTTGTACGGGGTCCTATACTACACAACAGCCATGTTGAACGTGCACTATGATACGTGCTAACCATGCAGTGACAAGGGGGCATCCACAAGATTGCTGCCTCTTGGTAGCCATGCCGGTTTTACTCACTTCTTTCCTTACCCGCTCGCTCTTCTGCTCCCATGGCCTGCTCTAGTTCCTCCTCTAAATTATCCAAATGAAGCTCTTCTATTCGTTCCCGCCATACCCTCCGCAGCTCAAACAACACTTCGACGGCAATTAGGATTATTATGATCACCTCTAGCCTTGTATTGTGCTTCTCGCTGGACATCTCTCGCAAGACACTCGCGATCTCCTGGGCATAGTCCATTTTCTGGTTGAGCGTCCGGATCCGGATGTTCACATCCAGAGCACGGCCCACGTCGTCATAATAGCCCTCTAGTCCCAACTCCTGCCTGCTGTCCCAGAAAATGTCAGGTAACGAGTCGGTCAGTTCCGAGTAGTGGTTTAGCTGTGCTCGTAATGATAGGAGCTCCCCTGTTTTCTGGAGGATAAAGCCCTTGCCGAGAGGAACCTTTTCATTACGAGACAGCATGAGGGGGATTCGACGGGTGGATTCGAAGTAATCCATGAGACTAGACTCGAGAATGGCAAGCTTGGTGCTTCGGGCAAGACCAGAGCTGAAAGCTATCTTGGCCAATGTTGTGTCGAGCCGCTCCCCGAATTCAACTTCTCTTTGCGTACCCAACAGCACGACGTCTCCCCTTATGCTGCTTGTGTCTCTGCTTGGATCTGGTTGAAATTCGAGGTCCTCCGTCTCGGCCCTGCTTATGTGGGGATCAACGGCGGCCGGCAAGAGCTGCGTTGTAGCCAGGGACTCACCGATGTCGTTGGGGAGGCCCCATGTCACGACAGTCCCAGAGGGGAAGACGAATATGTCTCCAGACCCTGCACCACGGGCGTGAACCACTTCGTGAGGCTCAAAACCAGCACCCTCCGGGTCGAGGGAAAAGCCGTGCGACCTCATTATTTCCATTGCCTTGTCCATGTCATAGCCCTCGGCAGCACACACGGCACGGATCGTACTAACTCCGTCATCCGTCGCGGGCTGAGCTCGAGGCGAAAGTCGGGATGGTTGCTGGGCTATTATTGCTACTCGTCGCAGGGAGTTTTTGACACCGGAGGCGCGAGTTTTACGTTTCGAGGCAGCGCCGGCGCCGGCTGCGGTATTTGAGGTCGAGCCATCCTGGGATTCCTTCGGGGACGCTTCTGGTAAGCCATTAGCGCTGCTCCGTACGTCTGACGGCGTCCCCTTGTTCTGCTGTTGGATCTGTAGGTAGAGGTTGGAGGTGAAGAAGGTTCGTTGTCGCGGGAATCTCGGCACGGTCAGGTGGAATTCTCGGCGGCGAAAAGGAGAGAACGGTCTCAGGATCTCCCCATGCCCACCATGCAGCAGATGTTGGTGGGGGACATGATGGCCGGGGGACGTCCGGAGGGTGTGCAGACTCCTCGCTGCCGACACCGCACAATTGTAGGAGGCGGGCGACAAACACATGGTAAGACTTCGACGGATCGGGAGTCAATTGTGGGATGAGCTCAAACTGAGAGGTGGTGGACCCATTGCTGGTAATTGAGGCCAAGCTCAAAACGACGCTCAATAGATATTCAGTCAAGGCTAGAGGTGCGTTTAAAAAATTCCATGTCTTCCTGGCAGTCAGTGGTGGTGCAGTTGGCAGCTTGCTATCAAATCAGGATCCCTGAAAGTTGAAGAGCAGCGCTCCCACGGTGGGGGACTGGAAGTTTTTCGGCAAAGTGGAGGCTGCCTAGACCCACCTGCAAATAACAAGGTGGTTTATCTTCACGTGACACCCCGGTCTCCACTGGGAAGAGCTTCTGCAAGTGCTACGATATTCCGGCTATAGAAATTTCAATGCCTACAGGTTTGCTGCAAAAGCCCTCGTCCTACATTGTCAATTCTTCTTGCGAATAGGAAACTGGCACCAAATGTTTCATCGAGTAAGTGGCCAATACCACCTGGCTAGTAATTTTTCCCAATTTTTCTGAATTACAGGCTGACCACGCAGCAGCAATCTCGGCCAGCTTTCCAGGCAAAACCCAGTCCATGAAAGGGTTTGAAGCTCTTTTGAAGTTTCCACAATGCCAAGACCAGATACAACCCCCATTCCAATGAAAATATTTAATCCCATTCCCGTCGAGCATGATTTCCCCACTGGCCCATTGCATTCCTTTACCTCTCAATGAGACAAATCCCCCATCCGTGGACCGTTTCCTCAAGACCACTGTTGTCAGCAAATACCCGACAACAATGCAACCTGTGGAGGAGCCCTGTCGGATGCTGCTTTGGATGGCGCTTCGCGAAGAACTGGTGCTTGGGATTCAATAACCCTCCTTGCCACTACAGATCACTATTCGCTCCTTCCCTTCTCGACCTTGCTCGTTATCGTGGGAAGCCAGAAGTCGTCGGGCATGCCGACTCCCCACAAAGACGAAAACCCCGGAATGTGAAGCATGACGCCGTTTTTGTTGATGGTTCCAACGTCAATGCAAAATACTCAAAACCTATCCATAGATTGCACATGCCCGACATCAGGGCCAAAGCTCTGGTCACCTTCATGGAGACGAGGAATCGAGTTCCAGGTCCTGCTGCCCTCAAGAAAATTAGGGGCTACTTGAGCCTAGAGGATGGGTATTCCCTCCCATGGATGCTGCTCCAGTTCATGGCGCGCACCCAGAAGCATAAGGCCACTTCCGCACTGTGGCAGCACCTCGTCTCTGAGGACATGTGGCAGGAATGTCTCCAACTTCGAGATGCACAAGGCATACATTTGTCCCACTTGAGGGCTTGGGCGTGGATCCTCGAACCAGAGGACTGGGATGCGAGGATCGCGCGATTTCTCGATTCCTCCGATGTTTTCAGGCCGCACTTCCTGCTCAACATTCTCATCCACAAGAATTGCTTCATCTGGAATCGGGCTGGTCTTAAGCAGTTGATGGACCACGTAACTATATGTTATTGTCGAGCGCCTGGGGCCTGGTACGGTCAGAAGCAGCCACATCATCCCAATACATTATATTCTGGGCGCTTGCTGAAAGTTTGGAGCGATATGGCCACTCACTGCCTCCGAATCGCTCCTCATCTTCTGCACGATATTGCCAGCATGGCGGCCGAATACATACACAACCTGGGAGACTCCCGGTTGGGCCCGAGGAGGAGATTTGCCCTCCAATGCCGGCTTCTCAACTCAGTCCTCGAAATTCTTTCGTGCCCTTCTTCCAAATCCACTCTTCTCCACCGTCGGTCACAGTGGAACGCCCAGAGAACACTGCTCGGCAAATCTCAGCTTGGAGAGACTCCTCTCCTACTCGGGAAAATCGGTCTCACAGCCATCCGCAAGGTGTTGCTTGGTCTCAACAAGAACAAGAAAGAGATCAGATTAGCCATGAGATCTGTGAGAACATTGCCTCCTTACATCAAGGCCCGAGATGGAATTGACGAGAGAACAGCTCCGGAAGACCTAGTCGGACGTGCAGTTCAAGCCGGAGTCACCTCGAGGGAAGCGGGATTTGAAGATGACAAGTATGACGAGGCACTTGATATCCTCGCCGGCAGCGCCCCTGGTTCCGTGCCCACAACACAGACCAAGACTCTTCCCCCCCCCCACACCATTATCGAAGACGATGAATATTTTCGCCGTGCCGGTGATATACCCTCACCGCTCGCTCAAAAGTCTCTCGTTTCGCTACAGAACGATGTTCGTTGGGCGGCCAGGATCCGGACGTCCCGGAACACGCGGGAAGCGTGGGTAAATTTCAATCTACCTGGTGGAAGCGGTCAGGAACCAGGGAGTGCATCCTATACCCAGATGTTCAAAAAGTATCTCGCCGTGGAACCAGGTTTAGAAAAATTCGTAGGGACGAGTGGCAATTCGACGTTTTCCCGCCGCGGGCCCTTAGCTCTACCTAATAATTTCCTCCCTGGCGGCCATCCGGCCCATGTCTTTCCCGCCAAAATTTCCGGGCTCTCCGAATATGAGGTCGCTCGGACCGAGCCTCCACCCGTTGGCGAACTATTCAAAAAGATGCGCGAGTCGGGTGTGAGAGCAAATCTTGGGTGCAGCTGCGCGTTGGTGGAACTGTCCGAGTCCTTTGACGAAGCCTTTTACTATCTTCGGGAAGGTGGCTCGGCACACCAGGCAGCCGACGCCAGCACCTTTTATCAGGCTATTTCGGAAATGCTTCGACGGGACCCCGAAAGGCCGCACGATACATTCACTCTCGCATCCCACGATGATGTTAAGGCAATACGCAAGATCCCAGCACCGCTATTCTTATCCTTTGTCAGGCTCGCATGCCGACTGCAAGCGTCATATGCCAACGGCTTTCGACCCACGATGACCGAGGCTCGTCCGGCTATGAGGTACATTCTCATCGCGATCCAGCTCGTCAGATTGAGACAGGGATTTACCGGACAAGGCCGCGACGATACGCTTCTTGGCTGGCACCAGGTCCTTCGCACCCTGGCCCGCAGCGAGGTCTTTGTCACTTCCCAGCCAAGGCCCTACACTGATATCGCAACTTTGCGGTTGTTTATGAGATCATGGACCATATATTTGGCCAGCCACCCGCTTGATGCTCGCAAGTTCGCCTACCTTGCACAGGTGATTGAGAGCGTCGGCCATGGATTCTTGATTATTTACCCGCTGTTTTATCCTAGGCATTTGATATGGCGAAGTTTCCGGGCCCTTAACTCGGCGTTCAACGTACTTGCGTCGGAGTGGGCGGACTCGGAGACTGAGGAAGGCAAAAGGTACCTCGACTATCTCTCGGCGGGAGGGATTCCTCGCTATATGCGAGCCATGGGCCTCTTGGGCGGACAAGAGATGCAGATGGCATTTGTCGCATACTTGATTCTTACACTCAATCTAGACGGCAAAGTCGAGGTCTATCGCACCCATGCCTTCCGGGCCCTGTGCGCATTTCGGGCGTTTGCCGAGCCCATCTTGGTGCGATCGTTGGACAAGCAGGCTCAGCTTATAATTGAACGACTCCATAAACTGGGCGAAGGGCTGGATGAAAGACTGGGATGGTGGCCGACCGACGAGCAGGTGGCCCACTACGTTCTACAGAGCAGCGTGTCCCTGGCCAGGGCTAGGCAGGTCGTGCAGGAAACCTCGTGGTGGGCACAAGCGATGGCCCAGCCGCCAGCGTCGTCCTCAGAGAGTGGATCTCGTAGACGCCGCCACCGGCCGTTGGGAGATGCAGTACGGGGCATCATTTGGAAAAGGAGAAGCATAAGGGATGAGTTGGAGTTGAAGGTGAGGGCGGCCGAAGACCCCGCAGCAGAGTTGAATTTAGATGGTCTAGTAGAGTTGGACCTAGATGCCGTCTTGCAGAACCGCCATGATGTTGACATGGCAGAGCCAGTACTGGAGAGACAAATAAGCCTCGACAGAGGGCGGCTGCAGGAGGAGGTGCAGCGGGAAGGGTTTGAGAGGGGATATATTTCCTTGCTCTACTCTAAGAAAAAGACATCTCCATTCCGGAAGATCACGAAGTAGCAGAGGGGGCAAGAGTACATTCACGCTGTTCGCTTGTATTTGAACAATGGCGTGGTACAGATAGTGGTCGACAATACGACGAACGTGGTCCGTGCCACTCCTTTCATTCCTCCCTCCTAAGCCGTCTATGTTTCTCCATGGAAAATACCAAGCTAAGGATCACCTACATAATATAGTGTCCATGCGTTGTTCCGACCGCGAAAGACGCGCGCATGGTCTGATTGGCCAATGGCACATGCTCACCACCGCGGCTTGGCAGGGATCCGAAATGGGAAGACGCGTTTCAAGCTGTCGGCGCCAGAATTTCGGCGTGCGCACTCGCCTGCGACTGACGACGATATACCCAAGTGTGGTTGTCCGGCCCTGCCTTGTGAGTCGTTGATGGATGGCATTCTGGCGCGTTCTATGTCAAATTTCAGATGGATTGGAAAACTACATGCTTGGAGGACCTCTCTCAATCTTCTTTGTCACCCGCTCTTTTGCTTGCATCGCGACTCACGACATCATTTTTTGTCTTGCTGAATTTGGATCTGAACTCTGGAGCTTTCCATCTTGTCTTGTCGCATTGCCTCCTCTAGCACCTTGCGACCATGACGACTGCAACTACAACTACAACTACAACTACAACTACAACCACAACTAACTTTCAACTCGCCACATTGGCTCTCTTATTCTTCCCGGCCCTTCTTGCAATTCCATGCCGTCCCGTGTTTGGGATACAAATGAGTCCCAAGACTTTGTAGGTGAGACCTACCGCCTCACCATGAGCCCCAGGCTGTGTCTCCCAGCCGTCACATTCATGCTAACCCTAACCATGTAGACTCTAGCCTCCAGAAACCATGGAGACAGGTGCACCACTGCCAGAGGGCAGTCGCGACGGCCGCCACGGCCCCATCAGCTCAAGACTCCTGGTAAGAGCCAAGATGGCGACAATGGACAACACTCCACCTCCAACGCCGGACTTTGGCTCCCCGGCTCCAGTGTTATCTGAGACGGCAAAAGATCCCGCCGACATCACGCTAGGAGATGCCGTCGTGGAGGTAGACGATATAGAAGAGGAACTCGAGAGCGACAAGGAACCGCCAGCAGTTACCGTCACTGCTCCCGACGGAAACGTCTATTTATCGGCGGTCAAGCTTCCCTTCTCAACGCTGATCACTCCTGCTAGTATGTATCACATTGCCGGCGACAAAAGGCTGATCCCCTACCACAAAACAATCCCAGAGTGGCTGGCTGTGAAACGGCTTGCCGCCATAGGTCGGCACCTCGGCATAAATGACGAATATCCTGAACTTCACGACTTTTGCATCTACATCGACAACTCCAACTACAAATGCGAGTTGCGGTCTCTTCATCTTGTAGCTGCCAAGCGAGGCCACGCGACACTATACTTGGATGGCTGTCTCAAATACCCGGGATCTGAAGAGAAGTTCCGAGTTCGTAGGGTGCCATTCAATGAGCTATCGATTGGGAATTATGGCCTCGATTCGCACGCCGTCTCATCAAAAGAGCTTTGGATTCGATCCTGTCACAATCGAAGTCGGAATATCTACTACCAGCTAGCCGATCCGGCCATCGAATATGGCCGGTTTTTTATTCCATTTTTATGGCTCGCTAACCTCGCAAAGCACGTTGTCGACTACCTCAAGGAGAATTCGACAGCACGTATCGGGATCGAGGACTTTGGCCCTAAGTTTTCCAACTTCCTACTCAAGCATCATCGCAGATCGGACGAGTTTAACGCGTGGTTTGCGCAGTGCCGCCAGGCCAGTGATTTCCGGTCAATAATCGCAAATTACTCCGAGTTCCTTTGGAAAGAGGCATTTGGTGTTATGGGCGAGGAGGCTGTCAACCACCCATTGTGGGACCAGGTAATCCCCGGCAGCCTCATGCATGTCCTAGCGCAGGACCCGATGAAGGGACAGCAGTTTATCATTGAAGCGAAGATTCTTAAGAATGGAGAGAAACGGGATATCAAGATCTACAAGACCACTTGCACCCGCTTCGTATACCGGCTCTTCAAAGATCTGCCATTTCAGCATTTGCTCCAGGACGTACAGCCTTGCGTAGAGGTTAGAGCGCGGCGGAAGCAGCAACTGGTTAAGTTTTTTACCTTTTCCGGCCGCAAAAGTCCCGAGATCAGCGCCAGGACGGACAATATACCTAACGGCATCGCCCCGGGCATGCTCATCTCCACACACCCTGACGTTCACAGCCACTGGAAAATGGAGAGGTCCAAAGGATTTGTTGACGATGCTCTTTGGTATGGCCTTGTTCAACGAGTGGATAAGAGCAGGAGGAGGATCGACGTGATTTGGATGTACAAGCCCTCAGACACCATGTGTGCCGTCATGAGATACCCTTACCGAAACGAACTCTTTATATCCAACCACTGCTCTTGTTACGAACCTAAAACCCGATTCGACCAAGTCCTCGGCACCCACACAGTCGAGTGGGGCGGGACTCCCGAGACGGAGGCGAATTTCTTTGTTCGCCAACGATATGACATCTCGGAGAAGAGATGGGTCAACCTTCAGGATAACCATCTTCGCTGCCCTCACCTCACCTCCGCCAGTGGCAGCCCTGGTTCGTCTTCGTCCCCGTGTCCATATCTCCCTGGAGACACCGTGTTGGCTGTTCAGCCAGAAATAACGCCAGCACACAAAGAGCGACTAGAAGCGTTTGAGGTGATGACGGTGTCAAATGATGAGTCGTCTGTCATGGCTCGATGGCTGCCACGACGAGCGGAGAGCGATCCAAACGGAAAAGATGCGCTGCCGAATGAGCTAGTCTACTCCGACGATATCTGCCATATTTCCATCCGCGATATCAAACACCCTTGCTATGTCCGATTCTTCCCCCAAGACAGCCCAGTACTCCCTCCCTACGACTTGAAGGGGACTGCAAACTACTTCTTTCTCCGCTGCGGGCCCGCGTTTGAAAATCTCGCGAGTGCGCCTACGTCGCTGAAGCAGGGATTTGACCCGTCCCTTCCAATCCGCAAGTTGCGCGGTCTGGACCTGTTCTGCGGCGGCGGCAACCTTGGTCGTGGTCTGGAGGAAGGCGGTGCGGTCAAGAATGAGTGGTGCAATGATTTCTGGGGGCCGGCGATCCACACGTACGTTGCTAACGAACCGAATAACCAGGTTAAACCATACCTTGGCTCCTGTGACGACCTCCTCTATAAGGCAATGATGGGGGAGGGCGCTAGCAATATTCCCGCTCCTGGAGATGTTGATCAGATATCGGGCGGCAGTCCTTGCCAAGGCTTCTCAATTTTGACCCATAACAAGACGACCGTTCAGCAGCGCAAAAACCAGTCCATGGTTGCGTCCTTTTGCTCATTCATTGACTTTTACCGGCCAATGTACGGGGTGCTGGAGAACGTACCGGCCATTATCCAGTCCGAGGCACACAAGGACTGTGATGTCTTTTCCCAGATGGTTTGCGCCATCGTCGGCATGGGCTACCAGTGTCAGATGGGTTTCCTTGATGCCTGGTCTTTCGGAGCCCCCCAATCGAGATCGCGAATCTTCCTCATCTTTGCCAGGCCTGACGTCAAGCTCCCCGAGCGTCCTATTTCGTCCCACTCCCATCCCCGGTACCTTGCTAAGAATAATACGCATGATAAGCTTGGGAAGCTGTCTAATGGGCAATCTTTTGCCAGACGGGACTACGACTGCCTTACCGCTTTCAAATACGTTTCTGCTAGAGAGGCCACAACCGATTTGCCAGACATTGGCGACGGCAAGCCCGGCATCTGCACCAGCCATCCGGACCATCGTCTGAGCATC
This sequence comes from Zalerion maritima, assembly GCA_022664585.2. Lineage (NCBI taxonomy): Eukaryota > Fungi > Ascomycota > Sordariomycetes > Lulworthiales > Lulworthiaceae > Zalerion > Zalerion maritima. The sequence continues at coordinate 12,416 of JAKWBI020000692.1, read as the reverse complement.
GGGGTCACCAGCTTAGTACAGTGCCAGATGGAAGTGATTCCTTTCCGACCGTACGGCATGAATTTCAGCAAGATGCTCGACAGCAATACGATGACGGCATACCAGCGATCTTTATTCCCAGAGGAGGGGAAGAGCAGAGTCAACAAGCAGTCACGCGGATACGGTCGAGTTGATCCGAGGAAGTTGTTCCAGACGGCGTCCACCACGTGTGTGCCGAGCGATGCCTTCACGGGGACCTGGACGCACTGGGAGCAACCGCGACCCATCAGCATCATGGAGGTGAAGAGGGCGCAAGGCTTCCGCGACACCGACGTGTTGATTGGACATCCATCACAGCAGTGGAAGATTGTTGGCAACTCGGTTGCCCGTCAGGTTGCCGTCGCTGTTGGGCTTTCGATCAGGGAGGCATTCTACGGAAGCAACGTCGCCGGAATGGAGAGAGACGTCACGGTGCTCGACAGTCATTTGGAGGTGGACGTTTCCGAGATGGGCGATGAGTATAGCGAAGAGGAGGAAAAGGCCACACATGTCGAGGAAGAAGATGGGCCTGGCAATGCCAACATGGCAGACTACGACGGCGAAGGCGAACTTGGTTCTTTTTCCGTCATCACGGACGAACACGACCACCAGGAGACCCTCAAGAGACAGAACGTTGTGGTGGAGATAGTTTCTCCGCCAGACCCCAAGAGGGCCAGGGTCTCCAAGTGAAATCTAGCATGGAGAACAAAAGGGAAGTGGAAATGGTGGTGCATCCGCCTCTTTTGCATGGGTGTATTCGATAGCATGAGGCATGCAGTTCACGATGTCGGGAGATGCTTGGAACTGGAGGGGATGGCATGGCATGGCATAGGATGGCACATGGTGGCATAGGGTGGCATACTAATAGTTGGTCGTCTACGTTGCCTTGCATCGAGCGGAATGAGCATTTACGACTAGCACATCGGGTGGGACAGCTGAAAACTCGCACAACTAGAGAAGGATGCGGGGTCTAGATGGCTCCGGAACATGGACTGGGACGGGCCAGGCGCATTTAGTGCAATTCTTTTCTTCCCCGTGTTTTTACCGTCTCCGTCTGGGGAGTAGACGAGGGGGGCTTAATTATAGACGATGCCGTGCCAATCCCCACTGTCGAACGGGAAGGTGCGAGCTCCATACTGGGCCTGCAATAATTGCCCGCGTAGAACATTGGAGACGCCCATGGATGAAATATGTGAGAGGAGGGGATAGGGAGGAAGGCACGAATTGGTTGACTGTGAGGATGGAGACCCATTTGTTCTGGAGCCCACCTTCCTTGTTGTCTTCGAGTCTTTGCTTGAGTCAGCGTCTGCCTGTCTGCCTCGGCCTCTTCGTTTCTCTCTTTTTCCCCTATCGTTCTTGATCTTGCCCCGGGTCACTCACTATCCATACCCGTATCCCCCCCCCCCGTCACTGTCAGAACTGATCAACAATATTCCTTAAGCAACCAAGCGTCTCCTATTGACACTACCATCCAAGGTCATTCCATGCCGGCCGCTAGACGAAGCTACCAAGCCCCAATCTTGTATTTGCCCACCGTCCAACGGGCAGCTGTGATCTTGCGAACAAGACCATCACCGTTCTCACTGGCTACAACTCAATCAGATCTCCACCTAACCTGAACATATGATCTTTGTTCCCATGCTGAACTAGACAAACAAACAACTCTCTTGAAGTCCCCGCCAATATCCACCAATCCCCGGAACCCATCGATACCAAAACCAAGCCGCAGGGTATCTCGCCTGCCTCCTCGCACGACCAGTATGCCGTATCCCTACCATAGCCCCGCAATCCCATCCACCTTCTTGATGACAGTCGCAAAAACGACCGTGCCGCGCCACACCCACGTGCCCGGAGGCGGAACAAGCCTGATCTACTCCCCCTCTGCCACCGTCGACGGCACCGTGTACACGGGGTGCGATATCCTAAGGTGGAAGCAACCTCCGCCCCCGACAACTACGGAAGTGGACTCGCTCTACACAACCATTACCGTTCCCGATGTTGGTGAAAGCCAAGAGGCCGTAAAGTTCAAGCTTGACCAGTATTTGCTTGGTGAGGAGCAAGACCAAAGGTGCGAAGACTGGTACGACCTCAATGATGTGGAGAAACAGGTTGGAGCTTATGTGCTGGGGTATTTGGCGGAAAGCCTTTTGGAAACGGGGAAGCTGGATGTGAATTGGGATTCGGTGGTTCTAAATCCAAGCCCCGCCGTTTCAAGCGACGGAAGTATAGATGTGATGAGGGTTTTGGAGGGTGTGCTTGCGGGGTTTGAGCCGCGGAAGTGGAATGATGAGGAGCTGGCAAAGTTACACGCCAGAGGAGCGAACAAAGCCAAGGAAGGGGGTGAGGAGGGGGAATTGACCTGGAACGGCTGTACCAAGACTAAGGGTATGCCCATCACACAAAACGCAGGACAAGACATGATCACCATCACGCCACCGGCTGTTGTGCCCTTGGATATTCGATCCACTAGTCCGCAGGACGGGGAGAGTACCGGGGAGAAGCAAAGTAGAGCTGCTACGGCCAGGGGCTTCACCACCATCAGGAAGCAGTCTCCTGCACATAAGGACCAGGACGGCGAGGCCGACCTTAGACAGGGGGTAGAATGCCTTGTTGCGGGACGATGTGTAGATGAGCTCAAGGAAGGCAGTCTAGATGCAGCCTCTCGGCGGGAACTTCAAGAGCTTGGAATTAGCCAGCGATCACGAAACGGAAATATGCAACTGCTTGACAAGCAGGACTATTCACCTAGACCCGCGGCGGGGACCTACAGGTTTCTGTGGAGAGTTGCCGGGCGCTTCTGGTCGGGTTGGTGATGTTGGGTAGGTGGTCGAGGATGGAGCTTGACCAACAACTTTCAAATAACAGCAACAAGTTTAGAGCAGCGATTCTTCGAGAACAGGAAATTCATATATCAGGCGAGTCTACAAGACCGAGTTTTCATCCACAACTCTCACACCGTCCAAAGTCCAATGATGGGCCTAGACGAAATTTCCAAGACAAGGCTATAGAGCCGCCTAGAAAACAAAGAAAAACCTGCTTGATCCTCACTGCCAAACCCTGCTTTTATATCATTTGCAGCTCTACAGGTGAGGGCCTCGATACCTACGATTGATGTAAAATGTCCCCTGTCTAGTACTGCGCTCACTAATCTCACATCCCACGATAACTTTTACGGTTGTTCACAAGCCTAGCACTTCTTCTGAGGGTAGGGCTTCCGCCGCCGCGTCCGGCCGGGCCCAACTGGATGAGTTGGGTTCCCTTTTGTCTCTTCGGGGCTCGTTCTTGGTAATCGTCGTCGGAGCTGCCCCCGGACCATTTGGCGCGCCCCGCGGGTTTGGGGCCGGGCTTGGCGGAGGGCTTGCGAGCGTCCATTAACTCCAAGCTGGTCCTGGGAGGGCACGGAATTTCTGTTGTTTTCCATCTCGGTGCGGGGAGAGCTGCGCCCCGGGACCCGGGCGACGTGGGTGCGAGGCCCGAGGATGCAGCGGTTCCGCCGCCGCGGATAGTTTCCAGTCTCGTCGGGGCCGGCTCGTCCGTTTCCATGTGGCCCGTGTCCGGCCCGTCGGAATAGACCAAGGTGGAAGGCGACCAAGCGTCGAAACGGGGGTTGGCGGCGTTTTGGGCCCGCGCTGGAGCTTTCTGCGGCGTTTTCCTCGGCGGGATCCCGTCCCTCGGGGTAACGGACGAGCGAGCGGCGGGGGAATGGGGTGGGCTGCTTTCGGGCTGATGGTCAGCAGCGGCCTCGGTCCTATAATTTCCTTCGACCTCACCCGCGTCCTCATCTTCGTCGTGCATATTTGCACCCCGGCCCTGCTGCTCACCCTCGATGTCCCCTTCCGACGAAGACGACGATACGCCGTCGTCGTCGTCGTCGTCGTCGTGGTCATTATTATTAGGGTTAGCGAACCGGGGCTCTTCCTCTTTCCCACCGTCAGCGCAAGGCTGTAGGACGGCGACGGGTGGCATGGCCCCGCTTACGCCGGTGCGCCCGGCCGGAAGAACGGCGGGGGGGCTGCTCTTCCTTTCCCGCCGCCCCGTCGAGCGCGGCGTGGCGAGGGAGGGGCGACGCATGGAGAGCACTGTGTCCGGGGAGACGCGGATCAGGACCGTGCTGTCGGCCGAGACGGAGGATGCGAGCGTCGTGCCTAGGCGGGCCAGGACGTTGGGTCCTTCGGATGGGGACAAGTGGCGGTTGCTGAAGCCCGGGGTGAGGCCTGAGCTTGGGGGTCGCCGGCAAGGGTTTGCGGTGGGAGTGCGGATCATGGGGGCGGAGGGGAAGGGAGCTAGGTTGATTTTGGATGGGTGGGTCGAGGACAAGGAGGGGAGGAATCCGAAGTAGGCGTCTATCATTGAGATGAGACGGCGGGGGGTCAGGGGGAGGTCTAACAGGTTGGCGGAGGGGGAGCGCGTGCGGAATCGGGATCGGGCCTGGGCCTCGAGGGTCCTGTTGCGGATGTGGCAGATGCTATAGGCGATTATTTCGATGTCCCTGGCCGACAAGGGCAGGCTGAGAGAGGAAAGTAGGGAGGAGGCTAGATGGAACACTCGGTTTTGGTATCGGGATGCGGAGCCCGAGGGGGAAGCGGATGGGTCTTCGTCGGAGTATTCGTCGACGTCGCTGGGGAATGGGGAGTTGAGGAGGTGGCGACCGCCTCCTCGGCCCGAGAGGTAGAGAAGACAGGTGAATATAGCAAGAAGGTTGTGGTGGGCTGTCGCTTGGAGGGTCTGTGTGTCGCCGGGTATGATGCCGTGGTGGTGGTGGTGGTGGTGGTGGGCCAATGAGCGAGGACGACAAATGCCGCCGACACAGGCGCCGCTGCTAGGGTAGCTTCCGGGGATTCGGGGAGAGGCACTTGATATGGAAGGGGTGGATGGGGAACAAGCATGGGAAGAAGAAGCATTATGGGAATAGGACGAAAGGAATTTAGATCGGGAGCAGGAGAGGGTAACTCCTAGGTGACGGCACAGGGACGGGTCGAAGAGCAGGGGCAGGAGGTCCCCGGCTGCGGATTGGAAGTCTAGGTAGTTGGTTACCTTGGGGTCATCGTTTTGGTCGGGCTCGTGAAGCTGGGCTTGGGTTCGTAACGGATGAGGATGGAGGTGCCGCAGCGTAGGGGGGGGTCCGCTGTTTCTGGCTACGGCGAATATTGCGGAGTCCGGGAATCGGAGGGAGTCTCCGTAGACTACTGCTGAGATTTGGCTCGAGGCGCCGAGGCCGACGGGGGAGTTCAGGGAGGCGGATGGAGGGGGAGGAGAGGGGGGTTTCGATGACTGGGATAGAGCGTGGGGTCGGCTGGGAGACATGGTGGGCTTGTACCGGGGGGTTTAGATTTTGCGGTACGAGTTAGTTGGCTGTATGTTGATGGTTTGGTACAGCTAGACTTCGCTGATCTACTTGAAGCACTAGTTACTTGGAACTGCTTCTTGCAAGTCTGGCCCCACGAAGTAGACCAGTGACAATAAAATTGAAGCTGATGCCGGAAGGCTTGGCGGTCGGCGATCACCATTGGGCATTGAGACAAATGTTTCGGGGCGGGACTTGGCTTGATATGGATATACAGCTACGTGAGTTTTTAAGGTCCGTTTGGCAGACTGAGGGCAAAGAAATCCAGCAATATTGCTGAATGCAGGATGGAATTCCTTTTCGGGACGCGTGAGCGGCGATCTCTTTGTTCTGTCTGGTACGCCATTTTTCTAGACAGCAGATACAGTGCGTCGGCCGACGAAGGAGCGTGGGAAGGATCATCCTTGTAAAAGGACACAGGGCTGGTAGTCAAAGAGAGATGCTCAAAGAGAGATGCTCAGAGAGAGATGCTCAAAGAGGAGTTTTGGTTGATGGATTGCCTATGCAGTGCAAGGGATCTTTTTGGAACTTGGACATGAGAAAGTGTAAAGGGGTTATATCCGTGCATAAATCGGAGTCGTATGGATGGTGTAGAGCAAGACCATGTGGGCGTATATTCCCGCCAGTCACGTGCCAAGGAGTGCCTCCGGGGCGCATGGGCGCTCCATTATAACCTACGGTTGCAATAATACACCAGTTCTCAGACGCTATTTGGCTTTATGTAAAGTGGGAATAAGACCTTTCCATTTATACGTCACAAAACGAGCATGCAACATTTGTTATTATGATATATGGGGTTATTTGATTCTCTCGCCGCTTTCAGTTTCGGGTTCGTGCGCCTCCGCGCGGGATGGTGGTGGTGGAGGAGGAGACATGGAAGGGGAAGAGGTAGACAGTGGAGAAAGAGAAGGGAAGCAAAGTTTCCGGATGTAATGCACTGCTTGGCCTGCGGATGTGTTCGGGGGGGGGGGAATCGTGAGGGGTGGGAGGTGGTGGAAGCGAGGGATACGAGGAGGAAAAGGGAGGACCGCGTTGGAAGAGGCAGAAGAAAGCTGGGGATGAGGATGACCACGAGGTGGAACGTTGAGAGTGTAAACAAAATGCCTGTGACCGCCGCCACGACCTCACCTTCTTGCGTTATCTACTCTGCTCTTCCTTTCCTTGTTTCAATCTCTCGGCTCACCGATTGACCTACTACATTAGTACATTTACCTCCTATCAAGCTCTTTGCCCAAGGAAGCCATGGGACTCATCAGAAGTCGGGCTACGCCCACTCGGTCATCCAGATAAGTATTTCAGTGCATCCCACACAAAGAACTGAAATGCAAAGTCAACAACGCGCATAAAGCATTGATGTGATAAAGGTAATCAGGTACTAGAAAATGATGTGATGTAGTATAGATAGAGCAAGGGAATAAATAGTGTATCGATTGTAGATATGTTTGGCAGTGCGGAGTAAACAGCCGCCCCAGGCCCCCAGACAAACAGGGCATTGTTTCAAACAAGCAAGCAAAATATGAATGAAACTTCTCCCAGTCGAAATGGTATATCCGCCCCAGCTTCCTTTAAATCGATGAATCCATCAGCACCATTCGCACAAATAACTCAGTATGTAAACGCCAGCGTCTCCAAAACTCCAAATTAGGAACCCTCTACAAATTGAGAGGATGGACAGATATAAAACTCCCCCTCTATAAACTCGGTGAATTACCACAGCCACCTCTACTCTAAGCCTGAATGACAGCCGTAACAGTCGCGGTGACAGTGCTGACAGACACGGAAACGCTCACACTAGTAACAGTGGCGGTGGCGGTGACGGTCTCCGTAACAGTGCCAAACACGGTGCCAAAGGCAGCAAGCAACTGACTTGCCTCGGGACTCATTTCTTCATCGCCTCCAGGTGACCCAGCAGACGAGGTGACCGCAGCCTCTGCAGCTTCCCTGCTAGCTGTCCTATCCGCGGCGGCAGTAGTGGTGATGTGGGCAGGCTCGACAGGCACGACGTCCACGCCTGTGGGGGTGAAGTTAGGGGGAATGGTGCCGGGAATGAAGGTGCTGGCGCTGGAAGAAGAAACCTCGTCTGTTGTGGTTGGTTTGGCATCCTCCGTAGTGGTGGCTGCGGGCTCCCCCACGGGGGTGGTGGAAGGAGTTCCTGTTGAAAGGGTGACCTGAGTGACGATGGTGCTGCTGGTTGAGCTTGGGCTGAGCTCCGACTCGGTCGTAGACTCGGAAGTTTCAACGGAGGTCGTAGACACGACGGTGCTCGGGTTGACGGGGATAGTGATGGTGGTGGTGGGCACGAAGGAAGTAGTCTCCGAAGTAGACTCTTGCTCGGCGGACGTGGAAGTTGAGGATTCCTCTACCCTCGTGCTCGTCAAGAGCGTAGTTGGTGTGGTCTCAACGTTGGTGGTCTCCTCTACAGAGGTCTCCACAGCGGCCGAGGTGCTGGTGGACGCATCTCCAATAGTCGTGAAGATGGTGCTTGGACCCTCCGTCGCAGTGACAGTGTTAGTTTCATGCACCGTGCTTTCGCCTCCTCCCGTAGCCGTAGCCGTAGCCGTAGCCGTAGCCGTGCCAGTACCACCGCTACCCTCGGGAAGACCACCCAAGACGTTCTCTACCTCGCTCTCCTCCGTGCAGCCCACCGCGACACCGTCAACCACATTGTCCATTGGCATGGCAGCACAGACCTTGGTGCCGGTGCATTCCTCCTTAACGTCGAATCCGCCAGTAGAGGACGAACATTGGAAGAGAGATCCGCTAATACAAGCAACCTGGCCGGCCGTGCATGCGGAAGCCTCAGTTAGGTCGGCGTAGACGCTGTTGATGGTTTTGGCAAACTCAAGGTTCTGCTCGAAGACGGAGGCAGGAACAGTAGTAGTGGCCTCGGGAGGCAGGGTGGTGTCCATGGTCGGCACTTCAGCAATAGGAGAGCCAGTTGGGATGATGGTTTCGCTACTAGAGGACGATACGGCCTCAGTTGTAGATGTGACTTCTGCCGTAGTGGATTCCGGTTCAGAAGCGGAAGCCGTCTCCCTTTCTGACCCAGTTTCGCTTTCAGTAGTCGCAAATCCAGAAGTAGTAGTACCAATGGAAACTGTGGTAGAAACCGTAGATTCGCTCTCGCTGGTGACTGTCTCTTCGGCTGAAGAGACGGTCTCAGTTGTGCTCTCAACCACGGTTGTAGACTCAGCAGTACTCTCAACCACTGTAGTAGACTCAGTGGTGCTCTCGAGATCAGTGGTCGCGAATGCAGAAGTAGTCTCTTCAACCGATGTGTTTTCGGCGGGAGTAGTCTCTGTAGCTTCAGCCGAGGTAGAGTCTGAGATGATAATAGTCTGGGTACTAGAGGGGACGCTTCCAACCTCGCCTGGGGCCGTGAACGTCAAAGTGATAGTCGCAGTGCTATCAAAGGCTCCCGGCGACGACTCCGAGACAGTCCCGACAGGGGTCTCGGTCTCGGTGGGATGAGAAGTCTCCATAGGAGTTTCTGTTTCCGTAACCTCTATCGTGCTCTCAATCTCGGAGCTAGGGATAACCGTCCCCTCGCTTCCTTCCACGGACGTCGACATGAGAGGTAGCGTAAGCGTAGATACTGGGTCAGAAACCTGGCTTGCTGGATCCCCAGGGCCAAGCGGAAGGGTAAATGTGGAGCTAAACTCCGCCAAGGAAGTCGTCTCGTTCGTCGGTGCTTCGGTCGTCGTTGGCTCCTCCACGTCCGATGTTTCTTCGATAGAGCTGGCAGTGATGGTGGAGAGCGGAGTGGTAATGGCCGCCTCGGTTGTGGTTGGGTCCTCTACTGTTTCCGTGCTAGACTCGGATGCTTCCTCCTGGCTCGTAGTTGTTGGCTCTTCAGCAACATTGCTAGTCATGGGCTCCTCGTAGACCTCACTAGTGGTAGGTTCTTCCACAACCTCACTTGTCGTAGGCACCTCCTCCTCGCTGCTTGTAGTTGGGTCAGCCGAGATGGTTGAAAAGGGCAGTGTTGTGGTGATTTCGCCCGAGTCTTTCTCTGCTGTGAAATTGCCCCATGCTGAGCCGACGTGGTCTCTCCGTAGCCTACTCTTGTTAGTCAGGTGGCTGTTGCCTCTTGCGGAAGGCGACGGTGAAACGTACATGACCCTCCTCCCAATTGGCCCGGCCTGTGTGCTCCCTGCCACCAGCAGGAACCGCACTAAAACCTGTGATATTTGCATATTCCAACGCACCGTGTGTCCGTCGTCCGTCTCAAATCCTCCGAATTTCCAACCTTTTTGCCTTGTCGTTTTCACTCCTATTGGACATATATCGAAACCTCCGTGCGCTAATAAATGTGGATGGAATGCGGCTATTGATTTTGTGTAGAATTTTATGTTCAAAGTGAATAGGAAAAAAGTCAAACAGACTCAAATGCTCCAGCCGAGATCGTGGTGGCAGAAGGAATTAGTCGAAGGCCAGATTAATAGTATTCATGCCAGATGAAAGAGGAGGCTTTGTGCTCTCTCGTTGAAAGGGCGAACCGTGACACGAGAAAGAAGATTGTTCGAATGAATAAAGGAGATGAACTCTGGGCAATGGGAGAGAAGCTAGATCCCGCAGAGTCTAGTATGACTGATGATGAAAAGACGAAAAGGGAAAAGGAAAGGATTGTATGGTTTTGTGGTTAGGAACCGCTCGGAGCGAAGAGCTGGGAGGGATGCAGAGAGTCCGAGGTTGAAGAAAGAATATATGGGAACGGGGGGAGATTAGATATTGTATGAAGAGAGAAGGTAAAAAAAAAACGAAAGAGTGCCCGTCAAGGGTATGAAGCTGCAATGTCAGCAATGGATAAGTTGGTAGTCGGACGAACTCGGCAATGAAAAGATAGAATGCATGAAATATGAAACTCGACAAGCTTTCCATCAGAGAAGAAGGGGAGGCGCGCGTTGGACCCTTTGTATGAAAAGAGTTTTGAAGCTGTCCGAAGCGGCCACAATGGACGGCCCTCGATGGAGCTCGCGGTCAAATCATCTCTGGCTGCCAAGGTACCTATTTCGTACCCTATTTCGCGGTAGGCTCGCAAGGTACCGAACTGGGAAGCAGGGGTGTTGGAAGAGCTATAGGGCAGCTACTGGTTACTGACAGGGGGATAGCTCAAGGCGAATCGAACGATCCCCGTCCGACAAAGCCACATTGCGCGGCGGGTAGCAGAGGCAGTCGCAGTATAGAAAGCTCCTCGGAAATGGAATTCGTGGCAGAAGAATGAGGAAGGCCGCAAGAGGCCGTGTGGCGTGCTTCCAGAAATCATGGGGGCTGCTGCTTCTTGTCTCATTCTGGTGCCAGTTGTCTTGAACCGGTCCTCCTCACCATGCCTGCCCAGTCTCCAAAGCAGTGGTTCGCAGCTCACGCAAGAAATCTGCATCACTCCAGGCTTTCCCAGCCAAAGTGCCCCTGTCCTTTCCTTTGGATATCAACACCTTGTATTCTCGTCCCTTCCATTGGCTGCAACTTCCTGTGCGCCGACATTGTCATGGTAGGTGCAAGGTACGTACCCGCTCGTTTTGCAGCTAGAGACCCACTAATTCCCCGATGGGGGAAGGCGCCGTGCTGCAGCAACCGCCATCTTTTCCACATTGGTAGGCTCAGATGCCCCCGCCGAGATCCCCACCTTCCCCGGCAGGTCCCGCTGCTGCCAATAATAAAGAGCCGCGCGTTTGATTTGATGGATTTCCAAAACGCTCGGCCCAAACAAAGTCAAAGAGGACGCAAAGACACAAGCACATTTCATCAGAGCCCTCTCAGCAAGCCTCTGTGATACTGGACGAGTACCGGGAAAATTAGTCTAGCTCTTTAAAAAAAAAATGTGTCCAATGTCACGACATTTATCCCATCAAGCCTCAGCGAGTGGGCGCCGGCCAGCGACCTTCAATGCTAGTACGTAGCAAAGCCAAGCACCCTAGGCTCGAGGTCTTCTGAATCCATACTAGTTCTCAAAGCAATGTTGCCCAATACGGAAACACGACTCCTCTGCACCCCCCTCGGCCAACATGCCGACCTTTCAACGCTAGGTCGTAATTTCGCCTCATTTTCAACAGCCGCCAGGGTAGACACCATTCTCAAGCTCTCTTGAACTACGGTCGCTAAACAACCACGTCCTTCCAGCATTGAGACCTGGCGGCTTGTGGTGGCTGTGCACAATATTTTAGCGGACCCGTCTTTGATCTGAAGTCCCGCCCAGAGACGATAGCCGACCTGATGCGTCAATTACTTTTCTTCTCTTTGGTTGCAAGGAGCTAGCCTGCCTCAACATGAATCAAGTCCCCGCGCTTGTTGTTTACAGAGAACATGGCATTCACCATCGTTTCCCCCGGCGCCAGGCGTCTATTGTCCCAACTACAGTACATAGATCTAGTATACAAGCCACGAAGAGACCACAGCACAGACCACCTATTTTGATAATCATCCACTGACTTTGAGGTTCCGATACTTCCAACTCGTACCTCTATATACATCTCGCCATGACAAATTGCACGGCGCCTATGTCGTCCACTACCATTTCAAACCCCGACCCCAATAGCCCAGACAAGCCACCAGAGATACAAGACATCCACAAACACCCGATCGCTTCATTTTTCCGTCCGGAAATATCATCTCACACTCATACCTCGCGACCCCATGTTTCTTTATCGACCTTCCACCTGTCAGCTCATTCTTCCGACTCCGGCGTCCAGGGAAATTACACTCTTCCTCTACTAGCCTACCCACCGCGCCTATTACTTCATGCCGCCATTAGATTCCCGCTCACTTACCCAAGCCACTCCTCCCCCTTCTCTTCTCTGTCTCCGACCAGGGCCCGAGCTTCAGCGCGGAAGCCATCGAGTGGCGGTTACGCTGCCTTTCCCAAAGTGAAGGGTCTTGGAATGGGAATAAATTGATGATATATCGCCTGTTCTGGCCATCCCATCATCCCACTCACCGTCGTCTGTTCTTCACGTGGGGGGGGGGGGGGGGGGGGGGGGGGGGGGGGGGGGGGGGGGGGGGGGGGGGGGGGGGGGGGGGCGGCGGCGGGGGGGCGGCGGGGGGGGGGGGGGGGCGG
>JAKWBI020000691.1:0-24016 GCA_022664585.2 Zalerion maritima | reverse complement strand
TGGGGTGCTCCGTACTCGTGTTTTTTTTCATTCCGAAGATGAACGTGTAATTGTTGTTCGCCCCTAGCGGGTTCCAATTGTACCCCCCCCCCCCCCCCCCCCCCATCTCTATCTTAGCAAAATAAACACAATGGCTCAGACTTGCTCATTGCTCCCCAATTAAATTAATGTGACTCATACCGAAAAGGTTAATAAAAATACTTTGACATACTTTATTTGCTTGCTTGGGTTATTGCTACCTAGGCAGGTTCAACCCCTTAAGGGATCTACTTCATATTTGGGCCTCGCGCTGATGAAAAGTAGGTTTTCTAAAGAAGGGTAAACTGAGTTTCCACCTCTTCCCACTTTGGGAGCTCCGTATCGTTGTCCGGAGCCACAACCTTCGCACTGGCGACCGAAATGGTTAATCCATCGACTGTAGCCGGGTCCACGTCCGTCGAGTCTGGACCCTGGACTTTGTACTTGAGCCTCCCCTGGAGAAGAGGCACCACCTCAGTCGGCTCTAGCGATTGTATCTGGTCGTCAGCGACTAGCTTCACGAGTGCCGACGTCAAAGTGACGGTGCTCGACACGTGGTCTTGCATCAGCACATGATCCTTTCCGCTGAAGACGCTGGTAGTTCCTATCAGGTTTGATGCCTTCGCCCAGGCCGAACTGTCCCCCGGCCCGTCATCAAGGAAGAAGGGAATGACGAACGAGCTTTGGAGGGCGTGCTTGTTGACGTGGACATTGACTATCCACTCGCGGTACTTGCTGTTGACGAGAACAGATCCCATTGGCGGTGGTTTTGATGTTTCAGCGTTCCACGACAGACCGGCGAGACGGGTTTGTCGCGTGCTTTTGAAGTGGCGGCTCTTTGCTACGCCGCGCTTTAAGCCTTGCCTACTCATGGCTGGGGCGAGCTGAGACGGACTTGATGAGCCGTAGAGTCGGTTGAGTTCCCGAGTGAGTTTTGCACGACGGGAGGCCCATGTCACGCTAGACTCGGGCCCCAGCGCCTCTATCTCCGGGTACATATATCCTAGGGAGGTTGTGTTCCGCAGGTCGTCTGACGTGGTGGGTAGTCCGTCATAACGATAAAAGGGGGCGAGGGCAGTGGTGGCGTTCTGAAGATCTCCGGCGCGGCCCGTCCAAGTCGAGTACCTTGCTGGAAACGACTCGACCCATGAATCTGGGTAAATTACCTGCCACAAGGCAAATATGCGGTCCACGTTGGCATGATGTAGGAAGAAAATGGGGTCGAACGCCGAGTACCATATAAAGGCCATGTGGCCATGCATGCCAGCGGCTGTGTGAATGACATCGTGGAGCGACTCGACTGAGTCAAAGTCGCCATTGCCAGTTCTGGAACTGTAGGCTGCGTTGCTGAACATGGTATAGTTTGGATAGTTGGAGAAGAGCTGGTACAGTCTCTGCTGTATGTTGGGGAGAAGGGCGTCCATCTGATCCCGAACCTGCTCGTTATCCGATTCACCCTCGAGGGTCTCGTTTTGTGTTCTCTTGGTCATATTGCATCTGTTGAACTAGGCGTGTCGAGTCAGTTAGTTATTATTCTTACTGCTATCTTGAAAACTTCCTGGGGAACAAGTTATTGGACGAGAAAAAAAAGGAAACCCACGGGATCATTTGTGAAATCTTGGGGAATTAGAGGGTGGAAGTGGTAGGAAAAAAGCGGGTTTGCAATCTCCTGGATGCCGTTGGGACCGTCGACTTCGATTGTGGCCTGGGCAATGCTCGGTGGAAGAACATGGTCGTCCGGGCCTTCGGGGGTCATGGCCCAGTCCCAGAAGGGAATGCGGAAGTTGCGAGCTGCTTCTTCCATGCGGGGCCCCCTCTCGCCTCCATAGTAGCCTGAAATGCGCCCAGCTTCGGTGTGAAGAACCTGTTCGAAGAACGACATGTAGGCACGGTGCCATGTCGGGAAGAGAACAGAGTTGTGGTGGCAAAAGCCCGAAGCCGGGTCGTCAGTGTCCTGCTCGACTTCATCATACGCCTTCCAGGGAACAGCATGGATGCCTTTGCTTCGCTGTTAGCGGACTTGGGCGGCACGGAATATGGAGGCATGGCGGTTCAACAGACCGGCTATCTGGTAGAAGGACAAAGAATCCGACTGGTCGCGCCAGTGAATGGCGTCAAGCGCAAGAATGTATAGTGTCCATGCATCTGGGCTCTCTTGGAGTTTTCGGATCTCTTGTCGAGAGACAATATGGTCGTTGAAAGCTCTCTTGCTGACTACGTGTCCAATACGAGTACGATCCGTTTGGTCATTCGAGATGTCGACGTCAAAGCCATAGTCATATCCCCCGGCTGAATCGGCCAAGGCCGACTGTGCCAAAGCGCAGAAGGCAAGGAGGATGCATGTGATTAAAATCTTCATGATGGACACCACTCTAGATCAATGATGCTTAGTTGTGGAAGGTGAAGAAACGAGCGTCGAAGCCGGAGATGAATGGAATCGAAAAAAGAAAAAAAGGAGAAGAACGAAGAGAGGGTATTAGAGAAAACCATAGAGGTGATACTCCAAGACATCTCTGGCTCGCCCCTGAAAGACTTCAATTTGTCATCTCATGGGGCGGATAAACGGGGAAGGAATAACTACGCCACGGGCAGTCGGAAGCATGGAGGGCTCTTGCCGTATGTTCTTGGGACACGTGGGTATCATTATCCATACGAGAAACTCGAAGATCTCTATTTCTCGGATACTACCAGTTACAGCAGACATACGAAAGCACACCAACAACTTCTACTTGTTATAGATGGATACCCGACTACCGTACTGATTTTCACTCATCCGTGGTGTTCTTGTCGGCATCTGGGTACTGATAATCACACCGACGCTTACCTGCCTACATACCTGGTGCTTGATTGCCTCGTGGCCTGGCAAGGAGGTGTATGCTTGCCATGTTGTACTGATGAAGTCTTTGATGATCTTATCTAGGGCGGATGGCTGTGCTGACAGTGCGGGGGTAAATATCAATGACAGGGAATCAAAGTAAAATGAAAACTCAGGAAGCCGGGATTCTTCAGCCACAAGACGTCCTTCCCACTTGGATTGCCTATTGAAGAAGATTCACGATTGGCAACAGGTACACTGCCGGCAAGCTTGTCCCGAAGTTACAGGGAGTTACACTACCTTTTTACATGAAGCAATGTAAAGTGTACGACCAACCTATGGCTCTCGATATACTTGGCTTTCGCAATACTGTCTCACGGTCCCCGGCAGGAGGCCTACAGCCTGGCACGGGAAGGCGCATATTTGTGCCACGCCAACGACTACGGCAGTTTAATATCTGTTGGCTGGATTCGAGCATTTCAACTCACCCGCTACTCTAGCCGCCGAGCTTGGAAGTACCACTGTAAGCTTTGTTTTCATATATACATGTAGGCAATGTACGGATATATACACAGATAATATTAGAGTTGCCTTACTACTCACGGGCGAGCACACATGGGTTTCGACTTCAAGTCTACTATCTAGTCTGTTGTTTTCCTAGCCCGCCCTTCATTCGGCCCAAATCCCATCTGCCCAATGTCGGCAAGCTCTGCTTGTACCTCTTCAATGGGCTTTCGCTGGGGAGGTTTCTTGTGAGTCTCGTCCTTGCTACCAACTCGGAACTTGAGCTTGATTCCCATGCTGGCTAGCTCGACATCGAGGTACTTGAGGGCACCCGGCACGGCTACCTCGGTCGTGTTGGCACCTCCAACCCACAGTCGACCTTCCCCGTCTTCCCACCTCTCACCCGAGAGCGCCATAGCCTTACCCTCCCCCCCATCCACCTTCCTTGCACATAACCTACAGTGTACCGACGGCGGCGGTCGACGCTTGCCCGTGCTCGAAGGCGGCACCGCCGGCTGTGTGGACAGGAATGACCCGCAGGTCCTGCAGATCCACGCCTTGGTGTAGTCTGAACAATTCATCAACCGGTCCTGGAGCAAGAAGGCCGTGCCGTGTGCGAGCAGGGAATCACGCTCCATTTCTCCTACACGAATACCACCACCCCGCTTCCTGCCCTTGATCGGCTGCCCCGTAGTCTGCACCACCGCTCCCGTCGTTCGCACTTGGAACTTGTCGTTCACCATGTGACGAAGCCTCTGGTAGTACACTACGCCGATGTATATATCAGCATGGAGCTCTTCGCCTGTGATGCCAGAGTACATGGGTTCGTTCCCGTGGTAGTTGTAACCGGCCTTCATCAGCTGTTCCCCGAAGTAGTCACCTGCCGGGTTGTCCTCGTCAAAGCGGAAAGGGGTTGAATCCTGGGCGAGGCCGTGCAGAGCACCAGCCTTTCCCGCCAGCGACTCGACGAACATGCCGATTGTCATGCGAGAGGGAAATGCGTGGGGGTTGATAATGACATCCGGTTGCATCCCGCTTTCAGAAAACGGCATATCTTCCATCGGCCATTTTTGAGAGCACACGCCCTTCTGGCCATGGCGAGACGAAAACTTGTCACCGATGACGGGAGATCTGGGGATTCTAAATTTAATGGAAATCGCCTGTAGTGGCTCGTTGCCGTGCTCGTTGCCGATTAGCCTCACCTCCTCAATAAATCCTGCTTCAGAATCCTTCCACTTTTCATAGTGTGTCTCGGCGTCTACGTTGACAAACTGATCGTTGTAGTCGGTTTTGACGTTGTACCAGGCACAGAGCGGGTCACCTGCCTCGACCTTCTGCCCTACATAAGGTAGCCCATCCTCGTCGAGCTTGGCGCGGATGTTTGTTCGCACATTCCCTGAAGGGTTGAAGCCGAAGAGCTTGGTCACCCCCCTAGCAGTACGTGCCCTCGAGTTTTGCTCCTTGATGACGATTTTCTTGGTCTTATATATGGAGCCGTATCCAAACCCCCTTTCGTGAGCCGACTTATTGATGATCATGGCATCGTCCATGTCGTACCCAGTGTACGATATGACAGCTACAACTGCATTCGTCCCGTTGGGAAAATTATCGAAGCCGTACGTGTTGTGAAGAGGAGCGCGGACTATAGGCGTCTGTCCGGTTTGGAGGAGGTACATTTTGTTATCCGTACGGTAGCGGAGAGCAGCGCCCGGAGTACCCATTGTTTGCTTTCCCATCTGGCACTGGTACATGTTACGCGGCGACTGGTTGAAATCGGAGAAGGGAGTCATATTGGCGAGGATAGACAAGATATTTGTCGGGTCAAACTCGACGTGGGTTGTTTCTCCGGGTAAAATTTCGGAGCTGTTCACGGCGATCGACATGTAGGGTTGCTCCTGGGGTCCGACAAAGTCTTCTTTGTCGAGGGGAAGGTATTTGACTGGCCGTACCATTCGAGCAGGGGATGATGCCATGTATATTCCAGGGTAAGAGCCGCCATTCGACAAAGGTACGTAGCCAATCTCAAGCTGCTTCGGTACACCATGAGAGCCTTCCACCTTCCAGTGCCGAAACGTGTCGGCGATGAACCGCGACTCGGCCGGCTTGCACCAGCCAACAATCTTGCCATCCAGCATGACTACTACGCTCTCATCCGTCGCTGCAGAGGAAGTTTTTACAACTCCGAGGTCTGCTGCCAGCCCGGGAATCGCTGACGAATCAGCGTGGCTGGTCATGATCTTGCACTTGTGTGCAAGGTGGTTCAAAAGACCACATGGCCCACCATCCGGGGTATGGACTGGGCAAAGGAAGCCCCATGACTCAGGCAGGAGCTTGCGCACCGTTGTGGTCTTGAGAGTTTGGAAGAAGCTGCCTCTGTGAACCATGCGGAAATGGCTAATGAATCGCAGGAAGTTGAGCTTTTCGGCGACGATGGTGAAACCTGATGTTTGCTGAAGGTCCAGGCCGGAACGACTCGTGAGGTTGCCAGTTGAGAGGAAATATTCAAGGGCGTTTCCAACGTTCTCATTTGTCCTGCGGAAGATGTTGTTGGTGAGGTCACGGCTAAAGTTGCTGGATGTGAACGCAGCCATCGGTTTTCGTCGGACGTAATCGCGCAGGGCGTTTCGCAGACCCACAGACAGGAGCTCATCAAGACGCTCCTTGATGATTTGCGCGTAGAGGAAGCTGCCTAACAGAATTTCTTGGTTCTGAACTGCGTCAGGATTGTCCACGGCACACTCTCCAGCGACAAGCGCATATAGTTTTCTGGTCATGAAGAGCAGCATTTCGAACTTGGCTTTGTTCTGGTCTTCAGATACGTCAACGTTCCCTATATGGACCAGAACAATTCGCCTCAGAAACTCGGCTCCAGCATCGTAGTTGGACATGGTTTCGGGGACGCTAAGAACGCCGCGAAATTTCTCCCCTAGGTAGCATCTCGTTTGCGATTTCGTGTGCAGACCGTAGGCTTTGTACGTACGTAGCAAAAGCTCCACGCGGTCTGTGAGCCATGTGTTCTGGGCACCTTTGGACCCAGCAGCTCCGACCAAACCGTTGAATATGCTAAGATCGTTCGTATCAACCAAAGCTTTCAGTATCATCATGACAGGCACCAGGTACTCGTTTTTTCTCCACGAGAAGCGGAATATGATATTTCCATCCTTCAGGTAGTGAAGCACGTTTGTCTGCGATGTCTCGTCCGGGCGTACTGATCTCAAAATGATGCCATGGGATGTGTATGCAGGTCCTCGCTTCGCAAAACTTGGACGGTCTATGGCGAGGGGGAAATTTCGTCTGTTGAGAATTAGCAGCCGAATGAGCTTCTCGTTCCCGTTCACAATGAAATAGCCCCCGAGCTCCTCGGACTCTTCCTTCCTCTGTACCAGCTGCGCGGGTGTGCTGTTTCTGAGATGACATCGGGAAGACTGGAATGGGGGATAAATCTCGTTAGCAAGGCTGTTGCGCACAAACCTTAACCAATGGGGAATATATAGGTAACTACCTTGACCATAATGGGAAGCTGCCCAATCTCGCGGACGATATCGGTCGTGGTTCCATCGTTTACCCGGTATTGTAATGTGGCCGAAAGACGTCCTCTGTATGTCGCATGACGCTCTCTGCATTCGGCTGGATATATTTCCCTGTTCTTGGCCCACTTGTTGGTTGGCGGGACCTGGGGCATCTGAAGAGTGACAGTTTTATATCGAAGCTGGAGCTTGTTCTTGTCATTGTCAAGAAACACATGTGTTCCAATATCCTCGAGGCCTCTCTCTAGCAAGCCCTGCTTTTTGAAAATAGTGTTAAAGGATTCGATGTGTGGATCGATGGCTGCTTGTAGTAATGGGTGTGCTGTGTGGTCGGTTGGCGGGTTCTGGTATAGTTCTTGTCGTCTCAGGGTGTCGTATTCACAATCCCATTCGGTACTCGTTGTACCCCGAGCCATGGTTTCCGTAATGCCAGGATATCTTGAGAGATAAAGAGTCGCTAGTAGTCATACGGGCAAGATAAACAAAGTAGAAGCAAGTTAAGGATTGTCATCGGCTACTCCTGTACTTAAAAAGATTCTAAGTTGCGACAGCCAAGGCATCGTCCGCGAACTCAATACAAGAAAAGAAAAGAAAGGCACAGGAAATTTTAATCCACGTATCTTGCGTTATCGATAGATGCTATCTCCATCTCTCCACAGCCAAAACTTCCCCTCACGTGCTGCGGAGACAACGCTATCGATATACCAATCCTTGTTGATGATAGCGTGGTGGACATATAGGGTGAGGGGTTGGTATATACAATATGCAGCAAGAAAATAATGCCACTGATGTGCAGCAGATAATGTTCTACATACAGTCGGCGAGACAGACAAAAGGTTCTTCATCAGCTTATATACAACCTTAACAACTTCAACTTACAGCATCTCACGAATCTTCGCGGGGTTTAGTGCCACGGAATAATTCTCAGGCCATACCGAAAAATGGCAAATACGAGATATTGGTATTAGTCCATCATGTGGCATTGGATGCGAACATATCTCACGTTTCCTGCCTCGAAAAAAAAACCCCATTTCATCTAGACTTGGGGCATTGCGTTTGCACCCCAGGCCGCTGAGGCAGTATAACTTACATGGATTAGATGGAACCTTGACGGTACTCTTACTCCCTGTTACCTGAAGGTGCAGGCTGGAGAACGTAAGGGACTTACCCCAGCGGCCTGGGGGTGCTTGATTTGCGAAGATGAATGGGCGGCCGGGTGGTAATATCCGGCACGTGTGCTTGCAGCCCAACTTGAACCTACCTGTTGCGGTTGCTATTGCATCTCAGTGAGAATACCTGCCTGATTCATCTCTTCCCGCCCTTTCCCACGTTGTTCTACGCCATCATAGCTCCTGCGTTCTGCATTCCCCTTCAAGTTCTTCTCGTCTTTTTTCTTTCATGAACGTTGCTAAGGTCCTATCTATCTTTGCATCCTCGAACAACCTTCGTTCGGCTGCTTCTATCGGTGGTGGCATCAGCTGCGAGCCAATACCTGCCTGGAGGCTGCATCCAGCGCCCTCAACAACACCCAGCCTGAAGACTGCGAATGTCCTTCTCGACTGCTGAAAGATAGTTACCGTTCTAGAGAACGACCGGCTCCTCTTGGAATCGAAAAACGAGAACTTCGCTGCACATCACGGCCAGAGGGCATTGAGTCGACTAGGTTTCAGTACAACCGAAGCAAAATAAACAAAAAGACCCGGAATTGGTTGGGAGGGTCGCTTCCAAATACAACTACAGCTACAGCTACAGTGTCTGTGCCTCAAACTCGCTCCTCAGCTGGCTTGGAAGCGCCAGACCTTCTCGAGACCTCACATTAAGCAGGTATCCCAGCGCCTCGCCTGATTATTCTTGTGCCGTGGGCTCTGGCGGCTGTATTTTGAAACTGCTACTGTCACTCGAGAACCTACATCGTCTGTGCAACGCGGCGGCTACTACCAAGTGCACTTCTTACAAGCTGTTATAGCAATCCCCTCGGATCGCTGTAGCTTCTGAGCTTTCGCCCGTCTCCTGAATCGGCGTTATCATCAACCATCGTCACATCCGCACCAGCCGCCCAACAACGGCAACGGCAACGGAAACAAGAACAAGCCATTTTAGGGAGCGTCAAGTACCTTGCAAGAGACCTATAAGTCACTCTTCCATCCTGGAGAATCTTGTTCACGAAGAGCCGAACTAGCATTATCCAGCTTGCCAGTCTCCAAAAAGTCAAGCCAGTTTCCGAGACTCCAAGTCTTACCACTTCCCCCACTACGCGTAGGGCAAGCGAATAAGACCCTAGTCCTAGCCGCTGTTCGCCAACCGGGCCTGACAACGTTGACCCTTCCTGAAGGGCCCGAAGAGTGGCACGGTTCATCCTACAGCTCGGGCGTTGGGGGCGGACAAGAGGCATTCCCTCCCGCAATTCTCACTCTCTCCACCTTTTTGAAGTGGGGAAACTGCCTCCTTCAGCAGCTGAGACCAGGTCCCTTTTATTCCTCAGTGCCGCAACAAGTCCAATACACGTACCTATACCCACTAGTTGACCGTCAAGGTACTGTAGCAAGGTAGGTCGCAACACACGATTTTTCTGTGGATATCTGACCCCTCCAAACCAAACCTACCCGTCTTCCCAGGGTGTTGCCCGCAGCTGTCGCACGCCGTTGAGGTCGAGAATTTGCGTTTTTCTCTCTCCCTCGTTCGTTTCTGTCTCCGTTACTCTTCTATCTACCTATCCCGCCTGTCTACCCTCTATCTAAAACCCGAGAGCCACATCCTCGGAGGACAAGCCCGGAAGGTGGTGGTGGCTCTTCTTCGCAAGGCCCGTTCCATCCATCCACACCTACTCGTTGATTCTCATCCTACCTACTGCTACACCATAATACCCTCTATACTACTCGGTATATTGGCCTTGTACAATACTACATACATATCAACCCTACCTAGACTGCAGAGGACGGCTGGGCAGGGTAGGGTCATACGAGAGCCATTCCTCCGCATCCTTACTGTTAAATCTCCCATCCAAGCCAACTATCACAAGCTGAGATCTGAGCGCACAATATTGAGACCCCACCTTTGCAACTCCCTCCCACGCACTAGTTGTACTTACACCGTCGAAGCCGCTAGCCGCTAGCTGACTTCTTCTCCTCTTCCTCGTCAACTTCTATCCGCTTTACTAGCATGCGCCTACTGACATTCTCGTTGATTGCATCTCAGCCGGCTTTGCGCGACTTTCACTTGCTTGCAAGCCTGGCTAGGTAGATTTCAAGTTTTGCTATACCCTATCAAACGTATATGCATACACCATTGACTAGCTCGGACTTATTTCCATTTTTCCTCTTTCTCCCTGTCTTTTTTTTCTAGCACACCAAGCAGCTCTCGCGCCACCTCCACTCCAGATACTAGAGCTCGTTCCGAGCCCGCGAAAACCAACCTACCTCTCTCAACGCGGCTTCCGCCTAGATTAGAAACCATGGCAGGCCTATTTCGAAAGGTGTACGACTGGCTGATGCGGACGTTTTGGTGAGTAGTCCCTCATCCTGCTCGCCTATTCGTCGGGACCTTGTGAAGGCAGACTCGAGAAGACGGGACGGCGGAAAGACCACTGACGGTGTGGGATCCCAGGGCGACCGAGATGGATGTCACGATGATAGGCCTGCAGAATGCCGGAAAGACGTCTCTATTGCGCGTGCTCTCGGTAAGCCAGAAATTTTGAATACCCTTTTTTGTAGCCAGTCGCATTCCCGGCTAACCGCAGGCTTCTCGACAGGGTGGAGAGTTCACGATAGAGTAAGCGCCGCTCACTTTGGTTCATCGCAATCGCCCTCACCGCTCCCGGGGCCGTCGCGACCTCTTCCCCCCTCCTCCCCCCTTTCCACGGTACACACAAGGCGGTGAAAGGGATCGGTTCGGTCGAGCTAACACGACTTGTGTGGCAACAGTTCAATCCCAACAATTGGTTTCAATATGAAGCGGGTACAGCGAGGTCATGTCACGCTCAAGTGCTGGGATCTGGGCGGCCAACCGCGGTTCCGCCCCATGTGGGAGAGATATTGCCGCGGTGTTAGCGCCATCGTGTTCATCGTGGACCTTGCTGACAGGGACATTCTTCCACAAGCCAAGGACGAGCTGCACTCCCTCATGAGCCAACCGAGTCTAATCGGGATACCGCTCCTCGTGCTGGGCAACAAGTCGGACTTGCCAAACAAGCTCTCAGTGGATGAGCTAATCGACTCGATGGATCTCAAGAGCATCGGCGAGCGGGAGGTTTGCTGCTACGGAATTAGTGCCAAGGAGGAAACGAACCTGGAAGCAGTCGTGCAATGGCTGGTGAAGTGGGCCGGCAGATAGCACACTTGATAAGCCGGTTTAATTGCTCTGTTTCCTTCCTTGCGTGCGACACTTTTGTCGTCTAAGAAGACAGGTGCGACGATTAGCTGGATCTGGTGCAAGGAAGGAGAGGGGGCAGTTGCCTTGGGACGGAGACGACCGCCAACACGAATTCATCAAGACAACCATAATTATATATACCTTTCGCACTCTCACGAGCCATATTTTTAAACAGCACGCCAGCCGAGGCCATACCCCCTCACTGGATCTTTGCAACTCAATCCCCGTTTCCCGCTATGTTTACTTGCATCCCTTTTCCATGTTAGCATATTATTCCCTTCTCTACTTCCGCGCTCCCTCCGCTTCTGGTGCGACCGCCTTTGTTGTGACTCCCACCCTGGACGCTAGGATGATGCGTTTTGATGAAGGGGCAGCGGCTCACTCTATGGGGTATGATTGTTGAAGGAGGATCTCAAGGCAAGGTAGGCTTCGATCCAGATAATTGCGGAGCATGATATCGGAAGGAGCAACTCGGGAGGGGCATGGAAATCGGGAGGCGTTGCGGCCTTGTGGTTTTCACATGTTGTGTGTTGTCTTCGTTATTTTATTCTGTAGTCTGGAGATGGTATTTATGAATGATACGAGGCAGCTTACGACTGATAATAAAGCGATGAAATTCTTAATGAGGGTCAGTCCAAAGCAGATAGTGTGCTTGGTGTTTCGTGGGGTTGCTGCTTTCCTGAGCCAGCGAGGTGGTGCGGATTGCGGCGCATTGCTAGGGTCATCTGCGGCGCATGTGGGCATCTGTCGAGCCTTCGAGTGCTTGATTGGGCGGGTTCGACCACAACAGCCACTCAAGGGTTTAAACCCCTAGCGACGAGCCTGATCGAAAGGTGGAGTTCTAAGTAGGTACTGGAATGCAAGAGCATGTTCAAGAGGAGAAAAGAAGGAAGAGAGAAAACGATAATTCACGGAGCGGAAGAGAGAGTAGAGACGGGAATACTTGAAAGATCCCTTCTTGGGTGGCTACACACAGACCACACATTTGATGCGTTGGCCAACTCATCAATGCAGAACAGCCTGGCTTGGTGCCAGCTCAGCATTTTTTGGGAAGCGAAAAAGCACATACCCACCCCCTCTTATACCCACCAAACCCGATCGGTTCATGCTTCACTATCAAGTATTGACTTTCCGGATCGGGTCTACGGAGTACCTCTTGAAGCTCGTCCGTTTCTGTGTTGTTTGAGCGCGGGCCGACAGATAAATACGATGCCTCGTACAGATTGCCGCCGTAGTTGCGGCACAGTCTGTCGAGTAGGAGAGCGAAGGGCTAACATAAACACGAAGGGGTGAGAACCCCTAACCCACGAAAGTCTTGGCATGGCCCGCTAAGCCACCTTGCAATTGCATCCATCCATACGTCGTCAGCGCATGCGGAGTCTGTAAAGGGATTCTTTTCTGAGCTCTCGCTCTTCATATCTTCAAGTTTACACTTAACTACAGTATCATGCGCCAAATTGTACTATAAATTTTGAGGAAGGGCTGGTCGCTACATACTTGTGGGACTCGGGAGGGCAGTTGTTACCGCTTCTATTGGACTCGGATAGTCGTGTCATTGCCCAATTGGTCAGGGTGCGGCTGGGTTGAGGTCCCAGGACGATGAGGAATTGCGGCCTTTTCTCGTGCGCTGTAGTGTTTCAACTAGGGGGCGCGTGACTTCATGCCGCCGTGTGCGAGGGAAAATGTTGAGATGGATGACCGGGGAGATTTCTTGGGTACGTGGTAGCAAAAGTTTGGGTTGGCATAAAGGATACTACTGTCGTGAGGTTGGCTGGCTATCGGTGATGGTCATAGTATAATGCTAGTTGGTTGGAAATACACAGTAAGCTGAGGCTGCCCTGAGGTGAACCATTCATGCCTGATCATATCAGAGAAACTTGCCCAAAAAAGCTCGGATCCCTGCAGATCGGCAAGGTCAAGCCCAACCGCTCTCAGCTAAATAAGCCCCTATAAAATCTGAAGTTGAAAGACTCGCATCATTTATTTCTCCCCTCATTTTGGATATGGTCACGCTCTCCATCCTTTTCATTCTTATAATATACAAGTACCGCCTGCTACCGCTACCAACCTAAATGCCACGGGATATAAAACTTGCAACGGAAGGAACCAGCTCCCCCATGCCTTCTGGCTTTCGTCTCTGTTGACGTCAGGCTGGAATTTCGCTTGCCCCTCCCCCGCGCCGGAAAGTTCGCTACTCGTTGCATCACGGTCCTCGGTCCTCCCCCAGCTTAAAGACCGCGACACGGTAACAAACTCCCCTACCTCCAACATTTCAACCTTTTTCTTCCTCCTCTTTTTCTGGTATCGCCTGTCCCGATTATTGCTGGCCGGCGAGTTAGCCCCGGCAGGCTTGGCGACCACGGTTTTTATCACCCTGGCTTGCTGACACCATCTCCCAAAGCGGGTTCGAATACCACGCCGTTTTTTTGTTCTCCTGAGAGCATCCGATATCCATACCACACCGTACATATGTACGTTAGCTACTAGAGCTGCTGCTAGTACTAGCTCCAGTTTCACTACTACTGTTGCTCGCTCTCTGCCTGTCTACTACTAGTAGTGCTTTCTCAGGCTGGATTTTCAATATAAAGAAAAGACTTGCTTCAAAAATTGTAGTATTCGACACTTCTTCTTGCCATACTATCCAAAATATTTATTCCTTCGGTAGCGACTACTGCATCCCAACCCGACTTGGGCTTTCTCTTCCCTTCTAGCATCCCAGCATTTCTAGATTTTTCCCACCCTCTTTTTGCCTTCCATTTCCCAGTACTTTCCGTCCTGAAGAACAGCTGCTCTACGGCTAGTACCCTGTCGGCACCCAACAAGCGCTGCTGTCAATTCGGCGCCCAAGCTCCCGGCCTCAATTGAGTACGGCCCGTTCTACTGATATTCGCCGGCACGGTAAGAAACAGCAATACTCGGACATGGACGACCATTGGCTTTTGTTTCATACCTAGCTGAAGACACCTTTCCGTGCATGGTTTTCTTTGTATCCCGTACCTCGTATCCCTCTCAATGTCCTTGTCTGTTTTTTTGCTGGTTTCTCTGTTTTTCGTATTTGAAATAATATTGTAGTTTCCAAAATCTACAGTTTTTGGAAATCAAGTGGCGTTGTTGGTTTTGTACTTTCCCATGTACTAACACTTTTCCGTTTTCGACTTACAGCAATGGTCACTATCCAGCTCAACATGCAGGTTCCAGACGACCTTGCCGCGCTCTTCTCCCGAAACCTTACCCTCCGCCCGCAACCCCCACCGGACCCAAAGCTAGAACCTCAAATCGCATACCCCATCTCACAACACTACCACCATAGCTCCCACCTCGTTAAAAAGGAGGAGGACAATAACGACCGGCAACAAGAGCAACAACAGCAACAACAGCAACAGAGGCCATCGTCTCTACCCCCTCTAGAAAGCGGTCCCACAGCCGAACAGGTTCTTACCGCTCATGGCGTAGATCCCACCGTTCTGTCGTACGCCCAAATGCAACTCTTCAAGACTGCCGACGACACCCAGAAACTCAGGCTCCTCGAGCTCTGGAGAATCTGCCCACCAGCACCAAACAATCATCATGAAAACCCAGCTATAGCGTGGAACACTACCACGGTGGAGCAGGAGGAGCAGCTGGCAAAAATGAGGTACGAGAGGCAACAGCAGGACGAGCTGGCCCGCAAGCAACAATCGGAGTTTGAAGCTCAGCGGAACGACTGGAGGAATGCACAGGCGAACGAGTCGATGAGCCTGGACGGCACACTAGTGCCTATTCAGGGTGGTGACGGACGATGGATTACCCTGTCCAACTCGCAAGCCGAGGACACGCCCGAGCCCTACATGGTTTCTGGCTACGAGCAAATGGCGCAGAGGAAGTACGAGGCTTCCTCCCGCCCCAAGGATGTATATGGGCACTTTGGAACTGCCATTGGTGGGCCCAACAATGCTAGAGATTACAACCCTTCCACCGACCCGGTATATCGCCAGGTCATGGAGAATCAGTATGGTGCCTTCCAGATGAGGGGTACTTGCGGCATTCAAGCTGATGAGATGGAAGTACTATAGCAGCAATTGGACCAGTGGCGGAGGATGCTCGAGGAAAGCTAGAGGGAAAGACTGATAACTTTCATATCCTCATACAGTTGAAACTGTTGTGAGGGATGACATATGGCCTGGAGGTACCAACAAACCTCTCTTCTTGGCAACTGATGCGCACAAATCCGCGAACAAGAAAAGACAGATTATACCAAAGAAGTACCTTAATATCAAAGGAACGAATATAAATAAAATCAGGTCATAATCTTTTTAAGAATTAATTATCACAAGCAAGTCGAACATCTGGATATATGCAGGAGGCGGTCGAGTTGCACGGCTCATAGGTATGGATATTTAACTATGTTGAGGGTGTCCAACCTCTTTTGTAGCCAAGCGGTAATTCCCATTTCTTAATGGGTCTGTTTGAGTCGCAAGAGCAAACTTAGAAATGGTGTTGCAGAAAAGGCAACGAAATAGTCATAACCTAACTTTAACGGAATCTCTATGTGTTGACATTTATAGGCCATTTGATTCATAGACCGACTATGTTATGACAAAGTCGGTTCTGGCCATAAAACTCCTTACGCCGAGTCCCTTGTATGCATGATTGTCTTTTCCGTGTCTAGATCCTCATCAAACCAGAAGTACGCTATTAAATAGTTAGTAACACAACACTGATTGCCACTGGGGAATGGGAAAACCTTACGCATTCACACACCCGTCATTCTCGCAGTTATTTGTAATCTGGGCATACCTTCCCCAGACCACCTTTCCACCCGCCGTCACGAGTCCCAGCTCGCTGACATTAACCTCGATCACGGTTCCCTTGGTCAACACGCCTAGCTGAGTGTACAGCGGGTTCTGGGGGTTCTTCTTGACCGAGATGATAGGAAGCTGGACCGTGACTCCTAGCTCTGGGTGCGTCACGTTCGCCTTCTTGTACCTCAGCCCCATGGGCCTGATGAACCTCTCGTACTTAACGGGCCTCCGCGTAAAATCGTTGCCCACGAACGTGGGCTTCGTGACCATTCTCTTCCAGCTCTTCTTGTGCGTCTTCTTTCCGGTATTTACTACCTTGAACATTTCCTCCTCGCTTATCCCTTTTACTTTCGGCAGGGGAACACTGAACTGCGCTGCCTTCTCCGCCCGCTTATTCTTGATTGCCGAAGACAGGGCTTTTGCGGTCGTCGGGTTACTCCTGTCCAAAAGGAAAGTAGGAAGGGGTGTCTTGTTGTCTTGTTCTTCTCCAGAGGACTTTACGTTTCGCTCCTCGTGGGCTTTTATCTGCTTCTTCATCTGGATTTTCTCTTTTCGGCGCTTCTCGGCGTGGAGTTTTGCGCGCAGGCCGCGCAGGTTTTGGGCATCCTGGCTGGCTTTGTGGCCCTCGCGGGCGAGGCGCTTGCGCTTCCGCTCTTCGTGGTCGAGGCGACGACCATGGAGTTTGCGCCAGCGGTCCATGTATTCGTTTTGTGGCTGGTAGGAAGGAAGTGGATTAGTCTCATTTTACCGGTAGGGAGGAGGAGGAGAGGGGGAATGATGGGCATACAAACCATCTTGATGTTTGGTGCCCTTGAGAGGGACTACGCGGCCGTAGGGTTTGAAGGATGTGGCTCGTTGCCTGTCGATGGTAGTGTTGTTTCTGGATGCATGCGCAGATAGGGGATCGAGAGGCGGGCAGTCGGCGTTGTTGAAGCTGTAGACCCTGGGGGAAGGGTGGCAGAAAAAAAAAAAACTTGTATTGCTCTTCACCGCTAAAAGGCACATGCAATCCCGGCAGGCAAAGCTCAATTCACTTGCACAGACCATCCCATTGGCTGTAACTGTGAACCTCAGCCCGCCCTGCCGCTGTACGACACAATTTTCGAGGCGAAGCGGAAGCCCTCAATCGCAAGCAAGATAGGCCATGCATCGATTGGGCTTCGCACTCCCCCGTAACAGCATGAGTAGACCACTCCTTCGCTCCATCCCGGAGCTTAGGATCCTGATATACTCCTCCCAGTCAACAGCGAAGGCAGCAGCAGGAACATGGACGAAAAGATGCATCACGACGACATCAACCTCCTCCTTCACAGGCACATCCGCACAAATTGAGCCTACGAATGCACCCCCTCCATCTTCTTCCGCCAGCGTCGGTACACAACCGGATCCGTTTCCCACAGAAGCAGCGAGAATAGCAGCAGCATCCGTACAGATCCCGCAGTCCAAGCGCCTGCCGCCCAGGTTGCCGACACCAGCTCCAGTGCCCTTGAAACCCCTCTCCGAGTCCGTGAGGGAGCTCCTTCCCGCCCTGCGAGCCCAGCACAGCCACTACGTCACCGTTCACATCCACGGGTTTCCCTACCTTGTCACGATGGGTGACCAGCTGCGTCTCCCCGCCCGGATCCCCGGGGTTGTTCCGGGTGACGTGCTACGGCTGAACCGTGTCAGTATTCTAGGTTCTAGAGATTACACCCTTAAGGGCTCGCCGTTTATCGACGAGCGCTTCTATGAGTGCAGGGCTACTGTTATTGGTATCGAGGCGGAACCCATGAGGGTCGAGGTCAAGAAGAAGCAGAGGTGTAGGAGGAAGACGACGGTCAGGAACAAGATGCGTTTTACGGTGCTGAGGATTAGCGAGTTGAAGATTAGGACTGTCGAGGACATCGAGGCCGATGCTGCTGCTGCTGCGAAATCAAGCTGATCAAACTAGTAGCGGAAGTCAGTCATTGTGGTGGTGGTGCAAGAGTTGAGACCTAACACCGCTGGAATCTATCACATGTGTTCACACGCAAAGCATCCATACATGGCAAGGCAAGTAGGACGAGATTAAATAAGTAAATAGTCCAAAACGGAACCAAAGATGTATCATTACTTTATATGAACGAGTTCTAAAGACCGGGGAATATCGAGAGCAGAAGAACACTGTAGACGACTATGGGCTTGAGAGGTGGCTACAAAACCCAGATCTCCAGACCAACGATATGGATATCTAAATGAATAATAAGAAAACATCAGAAAAGAAGGGGCAGCGAGACCATATAGACATGACAAATCAAGATCTGTGGGTGGTTGGCACTCGTTTCCCACGAACCGAACGCGGGCTAATTACACCAAAAAGCAGTGAACATTGAAACACCAATGCTGGCCGGTATCTATCAAAGCAAATACTGCGGATGATGGAACGCCCCTATGAAATGCAACATGAAGCTTAAAGAGCAGGGAGAAACAACAAAATGCATACTGGTTGTGGAAATATGTCATGATTTATGGGAGCCATAAGCATCCTTAAGACCGACATGTTTCCTCGCGCTGGCCCAGTATGCCTGGGGCCAAACAGTCATGACTTCTGCGTCAGAGGGCATTCCCTCCTTGCAACGCATCACCACGCTCTGGATGATCCTACTGAGCAGGTCTTCCGACATGGGCAGGACTGAAGCGTCACTGCTCATCTCGACAGGATAGAGGAAAGGGTTCGACTCGGAAAGCAGCTCCTCGCACCTGGGCCTGAGGTGGGCCTCGCGGCTGAGACACCGCTCCAGAGTCATAATGAGACTGTGCGGTACCTTCATGCCGCCGAGTCCAATGTCTGGGAAATCTATGGGGTGGTTCCAATTGATGATAGCGTGGCAGCGGGCATACTGGTTTGGGATGTGTCCGAATGGCGGGGTGCCGTACACCATCTGGTAAAGAATGCAGCCCAAGGACCAAACATCGGAGAGCTTGCCGAGCTTCATGAGCTTGGGCTTTCCGGGAGCTCGGGCGCCACCGGAATGGTTCGAGTCGATGAGAGACTCTGGGGACATGTAGTTTGGCGTGCCGACTTGGGTGTCGCGGTGGACGTTCACCGTCTCGTCCGTTTCAATGGCGTTTGCAATGCCGAAGTCGATGAGCTTGAGACGGCCGTGAACGGAGACAAAGTTGGCGGGCTTCAGATCCGAGTGCACAATGTCATACCTGTGGATCGACTCCACACACTCTAGCATCTCCTTCCAGTAGAAGCGGACGAACACCGGGTCGTATTTTGAGTCTTCTTGGGAATGCTTCTCCCTCAAAATGGTGTTAAAGTCCAAGTCCCCAGCTTCCATAAGCTACAGTGCACAATTAGTATTCGGATTCGTAGAGAGAGTGGGACAAGCAGGCGGAGGAGGGGCAGACTTACCAAGCTTAGGAGTTGTTTCTCTTCATTCATCTCATAGTCTAGGAGATTTATAACGCGGTTGACACCGGAAAGCTTGCGGAGAAGATCGATCTCGCCCTTGTAGCCTCTGACCTGGGCCTCGTCCGCATTCTCAGTCGAGACTCTCTTTAACGCGAGCATCTCTCCATTGTCAGTTGTAACACGATAAACTTTAGCACTTCCACCTCTTCCAAGACACTTTATTCTTGTGTAATATTTGCTGTTCATCTTCAGCATGTTCCTCTTTCGAGACTGGGCCGCGGCAACGGCAGCAGCACCAGTCGTGGTCCCGGCAGTATCAAGCACCGACATTTTCGGGGGAGGAGGCGCGGCGCGGCGTGGAGTGTTTTTGCTAATGGTGGATAAAGGCTTTCTTTCTGGTGATGCGGGTTTAGGGGGGGGTAGTCCAAGATCAATGTTTAGAGGCTTTGCTGGCTTGATATCTTCTTGTCGCAGGGAGGCACTGCTGGCTTTCTTCTTGAAGGTTGGAGGAGGGTTGTTTTCCTTGTCCTGGGACAAGGTCTGCTCTAGTCTCGGGGCGC
The DNA here is from genome assembly GCA_022664585.2 of Zalerion maritima. Lineage (NCBI taxonomy): Eukaryota > Fungi > Ascomycota > Sordariomycetes > Lulworthiales > Lulworthiaceae > Zalerion > Zalerion maritima. The sequence goes on along the minus strand of JAKWBI020000691.1, from coordinate 4,064 downwards.
GGAGCCTGTACTCTGGTACGACTTGGTTGGACCGCTCTTGTTCGACTGCGACTTCTGGCGATGCACGGGCAGAGGAAGCCTTCCTTCGGCTTGCTGCGCTACTAGGACTACCATTCACCACCAGATCGTGGTAGCTAGTGCCATAGAATGAAGATAACAACGGCACCGGAACCTCATCACTCTCCTGGACATGTTGGCCGTCGATTTCGTGGCTGGCGCGAGAAGGGATGCGTTCCCCATTTTCTTCCAGTTGGCTGTTTCCTTCCTCGTCGCTCTGTCGTCGACGCCCACGCCGCGCAGGCCCGCTCAAAAAGCTCCCCTTGGCCACACGTTTTATGCGCATTGAACTCTGGGGGTGTGGCATTTCCTCTGCCCGTGGCTTCCCGATAGTGGAGGCCGCATATCGAGAGACGCTACCTTGGTTGAGCGCGGCCTGGGACCTGTTTACGGTTGCTGGCTCATCCCCAACTTCATAATCGCTATTAGACGATGGGTCTGTCTTCCTTGAACCAGTTACCGACGAACCAGTTGACCTCGCGCGGTTGGCTGACCCGACAGCAATGCGAACTTGGCGAACGCCCTGAGCAGGAGTGTTGACATCGGACGCCTCCTCTTCCTTGTTGTCGGTGATTGTTGATGACCGGCTAGCAGGTCGTTGTTGCTGCCTTGGGGCAGATCCCAAAACAGATATCGATTGGCGATGCACGCGCGTTCCGCCGACCGGAGTAGCGCTGAGGCGGACTACCCTCTTGCGAACAGGGCTGTTGTCCCGACTCCTCTGAGGAGAAGTTGGGCGAGATGATTGCCTCGAGGAGGGTCGCGATGGTTGTCTGCTGGACGCAGATCTTGTTGTTCGCACACTCTCGGGTCGCTTTGCAACAACCCTCTTTTCGGCGCCATTTCCATTTACCGATCCGCCCAGGAGGCTGCGGCGATGGGAGTGAGACGACACTGGTCGTTCAGCCTCGGCCACGTCATCGTTCAGCAAAGCCTTTGTAAGAGCGCTGAGCTTCATAGGTACAGGAATCTCGTCATCCGAACTGTCATTGGGATCGAATGCTTTACGGTTTGGGTCGCCGTTTCTGGACGATTGTCTTGATGCCGGCCGTCCGTTTGATTCCTCGCGGACACGGGAGCGAGAAGGGAGACGGCGGAGACCTTGTCTGGTTGATGGTCGTCGTGTCGGTTGGCCTTGAGAGGCAGCTGTAGGTGTGGGTGATGGGGCAGCCATGCCGTTGGCTGGTGGTGGTGGTTTGTGAGGGAAGCAATCCAAGTATTTACAATCTGATCGTGAGTAGTTTCGGTGAGCAAAAAGTACGCGGTCGGCTCGGGTATAAACTGTAAGATGCGTGTGTAGCCAATCTCTGATTTCAACAACAAGCAAACACAGACTCTGCGGTGATTAAAAGATGCTCCGCGTGTCGACAAGGTCCATGATACAGAAACAAAAGATCCAAAAGGGGAAGAAGGGAGTCAAGCATGGAAAAGAGACGGATCAAAGACAAATTGGTCGCGATGACATGGTGGTCGGGGTCCATGATATTGGAGTTGCCATGCGTATATGCGGAAAAATAGCCAATCACGCGTCAAGTCTTGGTTGCTCGGAGCAACCAGCGGCAGCCCTTGCCAAGTCTGTCGCGACCATTAAAAGAAATTTATGCCGTTAGTTGGTTGGTTTACAAGATCCCATTACATAAGGCACAGATGTCCCGGGAACCAGAAACCTCAATCTATCCAATGGCGCCCAGCATTAGTGCCAGGCTTCCCCATTCAGACTTCGGTACGTTTTACCAAAACACTCACCCACCACAATGTGTAGAAGTGCCTAAAAGGCGAGATGTCACCTCGCAATCTATTTGCGTTGTATATAAGAACAACCTCACTTTAGTAAAAATAATAGCAATTGCCTTGTTATTATTACCGTGGACATTTCACCTAGATGTATATATTATTGTCACATGCAAGTTGAAACCAAACGAGCATGCATTACTGAAGGCGGATGGATCCAGGTCCTTTGTGAAGGTTAAGGCCACACCTCCCAAACTTACATAAGCACACACACCCATGTGCCTGATGAGCTCAAAACCCCAACGTCAGGTTCTGCCACTACTTATCTTCTCCTCCTTCCCCTACCCCATTCCTATATCTCTGTCAACTCATTTTCTGTGTACGTTTTGCAGATCATCGCGTCCTCCTTCAGAATGCCGATCAGCGATCTCCTAGCTCAGATCCAGGGTACAAGTGCGACAGGCGCAGCGCCTGCAAAGCGAAAGGCCGCCGATGACCTTCCACGGGAGTCTCCTGTGAGGAAGTTGCCTAGACCAAACGGTGGCAACCCTCAACCTCCTCCCCGAACAACCACCGCACCCCCCCCATCCTCGAAGCCCACCCAATCGAATTCCGCCTCCCGTCCCTCTCTACCTTCCATCGGTGCTAGAGCTGCCACCGCAAGCCCTCGCTCAGCCGATAGACCCTCCGAAAAGACCAGCAATATTGTGCGGAAACCCATGTCTGGCCAATCTACGGCGAGAGCACAAAATTCGTCTACCTCTAATAACAGACCTAGTTCCGTCTTCTCCGGGACACCCGCCCCCGCGGATACAGTTTCTAGGCCACCGCCAAAGAAGGGGTCGTTTGCAGAGATCATGGCCCGTGCCAGCCGTGCACAAAACATGAAGTCTGCCGGAAGTATCCAACACAAACCCATCGAAAAAGGCCCCATGAAGAGGAGAGAGGAGGCACGCATTGAGCAATCGCGAAAGGCAAAGGAAGACATCAGGCTAGGGAGGAGACCTGGTGCGGGAACGCATCCAGGGCAAACCGCCGAACCAGTCTCCAGGTCTGGCTCGGCCCTTGTTTCAACGTCCAGAAACGGTGCTAGAACAGGATACAAAGGAACGGCCCGAGTAGCGCCCAAGACAGCTCCGGCCCGCAAGAAGACAACTGTCCCTCCCCCAGAACTGGAAAAGAAGGTCAAAAAGACTACAACAGCCAGCACTGGTTACCAGGGCACTGCCCGACCCCAGCCAGCAGCAGCTCCGAAGTCATCAAAACCAGCCAGTGGAAAGATATCAACTCCTTCTACGCGTGGTGGACGTCGGGGCGAGGAACCGAAGAATGCATTCACGGCCTTTGCGCGAAGACCGAAACCGAAGTACGAAGATGATGAAGATTCAGAAATGGATGACTTCATCGTAGATGATGAGGACGATGATGGTGGCCGCGGTCCTCGCTACGACTATGCCTCGGATGGCAGCTCTGACATGGAGGCCGGACTCGACGACGTGTGGCATGAAGAAGAGAAGGCTGCTCGAATCGCGAGGATGGAGGATTTGAAAGAAGAGCGAGAGCTACAGCGCAAGGCAGAGGAGAAGGCCCGTAGGCTTGGGAGGAAGTAACTAGAGACTACTTGATCACTTGCATTTCCAGGGGTTTTACAGGGCTTTGCTTCATGATACCTGGCTGTGGTATCCCTGGCGCACTGGGATTTTATGCCTTTTTTTTTCTCTCGCCCGATACGTATATTTATAGCATTTCACAAGCGCCATTGTTTTCACTCCAATAGAACTAGAGCATTCACCCTTTGTCGTACGTGCACGACCACCACATCCTTCCAGTCGACTGGCAATACTCGGTGCAAACAACATACCTCTTCATGTTCAGTCTCTTCTAGTAATCACCGCCCTATTCATATTACTCGCGGATCTCTCTGATAACCGGCTCTCGATAATCAAAAGTATTTTGAGCGGGAACCCTATCTAGTTTGAGGTTCCAAGTCGTAGCTAAAGCATTCAACGATGAATTGTAACCTAAGCTTGAATCCCCGAGTATACCGCATATAGGCCATGAATACAAATTTGTTCAACTGAATAATATATGATGCGTTCGTTAGATTTTTTTCATTCTCGAAAGCTTCTCGAAATATGACGAGATCTTACAGAAGTAAATAGGAAACAGAAGCCATTGAATCGAGTACTGCTGCCTTGACTACTATGGTTACAGGGCAAAGTTTTGTCGCCAAGAGCTTTTTTGAGACGTGTATTTGCAGGGGGGGCGGCAGGGGG